>CAWVQO010000017.1:600000-831612 GCA_963932275.1 Andrena praecox | reverse complement strand
CGACCCAATAGTCGTCGGACATGTCGCCGGCTGGCCAACTTTGGCCCGTGGTCGTGGGGACGAACCGATAATCGTCGGACATGACGGTAGCGGGCCAATCTAGTCCCGGGGTCGTAGGGACGACCCTATAGTCGTCGGACATGTCGGCGGCTGGCCAACTTTTGCCCGTGGTCGTGGGAACGACTCAATAGTCGTCGGACATGTCGGCGGCTGGTCAGCTTTCGCCCGTGGTCGTGGGGACGATCCGATAGTCGTCGGACATGACGGTCTAGGGCCAATCTAGTCCCGGGGTCGTGGGGACGACCCTATAGTCGTCGGACATGTCGCCGGCTGGCCAAATTTGGCCCGGTGTCGTGGGGACGACTCTATATTCGTCGGACATGTCGGCGGCTGGCCGACCTGGACCCGGGGTCGTGGGGACGACCCTATTGTCGTCGGACATGTCGGCGATTTGCCAACATTGGCCCGGGGTCGTGGGGACGACTCTATATTCGTCGGACATATCGGCGGCTGGCCAACCTGGACCCGGGGTCGTGGGGACGACCCTATTGTCGTCGGACATGACGGTGGCGGGCCAATCTAGTCCCGGGGTCATAGGGACGACCCTATAGTCGTCGGACATGTCGGCGATTGGCCAACTTTGGCCCGTGGTCGTGGGGTCGATCCGATAGTCGTCGGACATGACGGTGGCGGCCATTCTAGTCCCGGGGTCGTGGTGACGACCCTATAGCCGTCGGACATGTCGGCGGCTGGACAACTTTGGCCCGTGGTCGTGGGGACGACTCAATAGTCGTCGGACATGTCGGCGGCTGGCCAGCTTTCGCCCGTGGTCGTGGGGACGACCCAATAGTCGTCGGACATGTCGGCGGCGGGCCAATCTAGTCCCGGGGTCGTGGGGACGACCCTATAGTCGTCGCACATGTCGGCGGCTGGCCAACTTTGGCCCGTGGTCGTGGGGACGACTCAATAGTCGTCGGACATGTCGGCGGCTGACCAGCTTTCGCCCGTGGTCGTGGGGACGATCCGATAGTCGTCGGACATGACGGTCTAGGGTCAATCTAGTCCCGGGGTCGTGGGGACGACCCTATAGTCGTCGGACATGTCGCCGGCTGGCCAAATTTGGCCCGGTGTCGTGGGGACGACTCTATATTCGTCGGACATGTCGGCGGCTGGCCGACCTGGACCCGGGGTCGTGGGGACAACCCTATTGTCGTCGGACATGTCGGCGATTTGCCAACATTAGCCCGGGGTCGTGGGGACGACTCTATATTCGTCGGACATATCGGCGGCTGGCCAACCTGGACCCGGGGTCATAGGGACGACCCTATAGTCGTCGGACATGTCGGCGATTGGCCAACTTTGGCCCATGGTCGTGGGGTCGATACGATAGTCGTCGGACATGACGGTGGCGGCCAATCTAGTCCCGGGGTCGTGGTGACGACCCTATAGCCGTCGGACATGTCGGCGGCTGGCCAACTTTGGCCCGTGGTCGTGGGGACGACTGTTTAGTCGTCGGTCATGTCGGCGGCCGGCCAATCTAGACCCAGGGTCGTGGGGACGACCCTATTGTCGTCGGACATGACGGCGATTGGCCAACATTGGCCCGGGGTCGTGGGGACGACCCTATAGTCGTCGGAAATATCGGCGGCTGGCCAACTTTGGCCCGTGGTCGTGGGGACGACTCAATAGTCGTCGGACATGTCGGCGATTGGCCAACTTTGGCCCGCGGTCGGCGGGACGACCCTGTAGTCGTCGGACATGTCGGCGGCTGGACAATTTAGTCCCGGGGTCGTGGGGACGACCCAATAGTCGTCGGAAATGTCGGCGGCTGGCCAACTTTGGCCCGTGGTCGTGGGGACGACTGTTTAGTCGTCGGACATGTCGGCGGCTGGCCAACCTAGACCCGGGGTCGTGGGGACGACCCTATTGTCGCCGGACATGAGGGTGGCGGGCCAATCTAGTCCCGGGGTCGTGGAGACGACCCAATAGTCGTCGGACATGTCGGCGGCTGGCCAATTTAGTCCCGGGGTCGTGGGGACGAACCTATAGTCGTCGGACAATTCGGCGGCCGGCCAACTTTGGCCCGGGGTCGTGAGGGCGACCCTATAGTCGTCGGACATGTCGGCGGCTGGCCAACCTAGTCCGGGGTCGTGGGGACGACCCTATAGTCGTCGGACATGTCGGCGGCTGGCAAACCTAGTCCCGAGGTCGTGGGGACGATCCTATAGTGGTCGGAGAAGTCGGCGGCTAGCCAACCTAGTCCGGGGGTCGTGGGGACGACCCTATATTCGTCGGACATGTAGGCGGCTGGCCAATCCAGTCCCGGGGTCGTGGGGACGACCCTATTGACGTCGGACATGTCGGCGGCTGGCCAACCTAGTACCGGGGTCGTGGGGAGGACCGTATAGTCGTCGGACAATTCGGCGGCCGGCCAACTTTGGCCCGGGGTTCCGGGGACGACCCTATAGTCGTCGGACATGTCGGCGGCTGGCCAACCTAGTCCCGAGGTCGTGGGGGCGACCCTATAGTCGTCGGACATGTCGGCGGCTGGCCAGCCTATTCCCGAGGTCGTGGGGACGACCCTATTGTCGTTGGACATGTCGGCGGCTGGCCAACTTTGGCCCGGGGTCGTGGGGACGATCCGATAGTCGTCGGACATGACGGTGGCGGGCCAATCTAGTCCCGGGGTCGTGGGGACGACCCTATAGTCGTCGGACATGTCGGCGGCTGGCCAACTTTGGCCCGTGGTCGTGGGGTCGATCCGACAGTCGTCGGACATGACGGTGGCGGGCCAATCTAGACCCGGGTTCGTGGGGACGACCCAATAGCCGTCGGACATGTCGGCGGCTGGCCAACTTTGGCCCGTGGTCGTGGGGACGACTGTTTAGTCGTCGGACATGTCGGCGGCTGGCCAATCTAGACCCAGGGTCGTGGGGACGATCCAATTGTCGTCGGACATGACGGTGGCGGGCCAATCTAGTCCCGGGGTCGTGGGGACGACCCTATAGTCGTCGCACATGTCGGCGGCTGGCCAACTTTGGCCCGTGGTCGTGGGGACGACTCAATAGTCGTCGGACATGTCGGCGGCTGGCCAGCTTTCGCCCGTGGTCGTGGGGACGATCCGATAGTCGTCGGACATGACGGTCTAGGGTCAATCTAGTCCCGGGGTCGTGGGGACGACCCTATAGTCGTCGGACATGTCGCCGGCTGGCCAAATTTGGCCCGGTGTCGTGGGGACGACTCTATATTCGTCGGACATGTCGGCGGCTGGCCGACCTGGACCCGGGGTCGTGGGGACGACCCTATTGTCGTCGGACATGTCGGCGATTTGCCAACATTGGCCCGGGGTCGTGGGGACGACTCTATATTCGTCGGACATATCGGCGGCTGGCCAACCTGGACCCGGGGTCGTGGGGACGACCCTATTGTCGTCGGACATGACGGTGGCGGGCCAATCTAGTCCCGGGGTCATGGGGACGACCCTATAGTCGTCGGACAATTCGGCGGCCGGCCAACTTTGGCCCGGGGTCGTGGGGGCGACCCTATAGTCGTCGGACATGTCGGCGGCTGGCCAACCTAGCCCGGGGTCGTGGGGACGACCCTATAGTCGTCGGACATGTAGGCGGCTGGCCAATCTAGTCCCGGGGTCATAGGGACGACCCTATAGTCGTCGGACATGTCGGCGATTGGCCAACTTTGGCCCGTGGTCGTGGGGTCGATACGATAGTCGTCGGACATGACGGTGGCGGCCAATCTAGTCCCGGGGTCGTGGTGACGACCCTATAGCCGTCGGACATGTCGGCGGCTGGCCAACTTTGGCCCGTGGTCGTGGGGACGACTGTTTAGTCGTCGGTCATGTCGGCGGCTGGCCAATCTAGACCCAGGGTCGTGGGGACGACCCTATTGTCGTCGGACATGACGGTGGCGGGCCAATCTAGTCCCGGGGTCATAGGGACGACCCTATAGTCGTCGGACATGTCGGCGGCTGGCCAGCCTATTCCCGAGGTCGTGGGGACGACCCTATTGTCGTTGGACATGTCGGCGGGTGGCCAACTTTGGCCCGGGGTCGTGGGGACGATCCGATAGTCGTCGGACATGACGGTGGCGGGCCAATCTAGTCCCGGGGTCGTGGGGACGACCCTATAGTCGTCGGACATGTCGGCGGCTGGCCAACCTAGTCCCGAGGTCGTGGGGGCGACCCTATAGTCGTCGGACATGTCGGCGGCTGGCCAACTTTGGCCCGTGGTCGTGGGGACGACTGTTTAGTCGTCGGACATGTCGGCGGCTGGCCAACCTAGACCCGGGGTCGTGGGGACGACCCTATTGTCGCCGGACATGAGGGTGGCGGGCCAATCTAGTCCCGGGGTCGTGGAGACGACCCAATAGTCGTCGGACATGTCGGCGGCTGGCCAATTTAGTCCCGGGGTCGTGGGGACGAACCTATAGTCGTCGGACAATTCGGCGGCCGGCCAACTTTGGCCCGGGGTCGTGGGGGCGACCCTATAGTCGTCGGACATGTCGGCGGCTGGCCAACCTAGTCCGGGGTCGTGGCGACGACCCTATAGTCGTCGGACATGTCGGCGGCTGGCAAACCTAGTCCCGAGGTCGTGGGGACGATCCTATAGTGGTCGGAGAAGTCAGCGGCTAGCCAACCTAGTCCGGGGGTCGTGGGGAAGACCCTATAGTCGTCGGACATGTAGGCGGCTGGCCAATCCAGTCCCGGGGTCGTGGGGACGACCCTATTGACGTCGGACATGTCGGCGGCTGGCCAATCTAGTACCGGGGTCGTGGGGAGGACCGTATAGTCGTCCGACAATTCGGCGGCCGGCCAACTTTGGCCCGGGGTTCCGGGGACGACCCTATAGCCGTCGGACATGTCGGCGGCTGGCCAACCTAGTCCCGAGGTCGTGGGGGCGACCCTATAGTCGTCGGACATGTCGACGGCTGGCCAGCCTATTCCCGAGGTCGTGGGGACGACCCTATTGTCGTCGGACATGACGGTGGCGGGGCAATCTAGTCCCGGGGTCGTAGGTACGACCCTATAGTCGTCGGACATGTCGGCGATTGGCCAATATTGGCCCGGGGTCGTTGGCACGTTCCGATAGTCGTTGGACATGACGGTGGCGGCCCGTCTAGTCCCGTGGTTGTGGGGACGACCCTATAGTCGTCGGACATGTCGGCGGCTGGACAACTTTGGCCCGTGGTCGTGGGGACGACCCTATAGTCGTCGGACATGTTGGCGGAAGGTCAACGTAGGCCCGTGGTCGTGGGGACGACCCTATAGACGTCCGACATGACGGTGGTGGGCCAATATTGGCCCGGGGTCGTGGGGACGATCCGATAGTCGTCGGACATGACGGTGGCTGGCCAACTTTGGCCGTGGTCGTGGGGACGACTGTTTAGTCGTCGGACATGTCGGCGATTGGCCAACTTTGGCCCGGTGTCGTGGGGACGACCCTATAGTCGTCGGACATGTTGGCGGAAGGTCAACGTAGGCCCGTGGTCGTGGGGACGACCCTATAGACGTCCGACATGACGGTGGTGGGCCAATATTGGCCCGGGGTCGTGGGGACGATCCGATAGTCGTCGGACATGACGGTGGCTGGCCAACTTTGGCCCGTGGTCGTGGGGACGAATGTTTAGTCGTCGGACATGTCGGCGGCTGGTCAACCTAGACCCGGGGTCGTGGGGACGACCCTATTGTCGTCGGACATGACGGTGGCGGGCCAATCTAGTACCGGGGTCGTGGGGACGACCCTATAGTCGTCGGACATGTCGGCGGCTGGCCAACTTTTGCCCGTGGTCGAGGGGACGACCCAATAGTCGTCGGACATGTCGCCGGCTGGCCAACTTTGGCCCGTGGTCGTGGGGACGAACCGATAATCGTCGGACATGACGGTAGCGGGCCAATCTAGTCCCGGGGTCGTGGGGACGACCCTATAGTCGTCGGACATGTCGGCGGCTGGCTAACTTTTGCCCGTGGTCGTGGGAACGACTCAATAGTCGTCGGACATGTCGGCGGCTGGCCAGCTTTCGCCCGTGGTCGTGGGGACGATCCGATAGTCGTCGGACATGACGGTCTAGGGCCAATCTAGTCCCAGGGTCGTGGGGACGACCCTATAGTCGTCGGACATGTCGCCGGCTGGCCAAATTTGGCCCGGTGTCGTGGGGACGACTCTATATTCGTCGGACATGTCGGCGGCTGGCCGACCTGGACCCGGGGTCGTGGGGACGACCCTATTGTCGTCGGACATGTCGGCGATTTGCCAACATTGGCCCGGGGTCGTGGGGACGACTCTATATTCGTCGGACATATCGGCGGCTGGCCAACCTGGACCCGGGGTCGTGGGGACGACCCTATTGTCGTCGGACATGACGGTGGCGGGCCAATCTAGTCCCGGGGTCATAGGGACGACCCTATAGTCGTCGGACATGTCGGCGATTGGCCAACTTTGGCCCGTGGTCGTGGGGTCGATCCGATAGTCGTCGGACATGACGGTGGCGGCCATTCTAGTCCCGGGGTCGTGGTGACGACCCTATAGCCGTCGGACATGTCGGCGGCTGGACAACTTTGGCCCGTGGTCGTGGGGACGACTCAATAGTCGTCGGACATGTCGGCGGCTGGCCAGCTTTCGCCCGTGGTCGTGGGGACGACCCAATAGTCGTCGGACATGTCGGCGGCGGGCCAATCTAGTCCCGGGGTCGTGGGGACGACCCTATAGTCGTCGCACATGTCGGCGGCTGGCCAACTTTGGCCCGTGGTCGTGGGGACGACTCAATAGTCGTCGGACATGTCGGCGGCTGGCCAGCTTTCGCCCGTGGTCGTGGGGACGATCCGATAGTCGTCGGACATGACGGTCTAGGGTCAATCTAGTCCCGGGGTCGTGGGGACGACCCTATAGTCGTCGGACATGTCGCCGGCTGGCCAAATTTGGCCCGGTGTCGTGGGGACGACTCTATATTCGTCGGACATGTCGGCGGCTGGCCGACCTGGACCCGGGGTCGTGGGGACAACCCTATTGTCGTCGGACATGTCGGCGATTTGCCAACATTAGCCCGGGGTCGTGGGGACGACTCTATATTCGTCGGACATATCGGCGGCTGGCCAACCTGGACCCGGGGTCATAGGGACGACCCTATAGTCGTCGGACATGTCGGCGATTGGCCAACTTTGGCCCATGGTCGTGGGGTCGATACGATAGTCGTCGGACATGACGGTGGCGGCCAATCTAGTCCCGGGGTCGTGGTGACGACCCTATAGCCGTCGGACATGTCGGCGGCTGGCCAACTTTGGCCCGTGGTCGTGGGGACGACTGTTTAGTCGTCGGTCATGTCGGCGGCCGGCCAATCTAGACCCAGGGTCGTGGGGACGACCCTATTGTCGTCGGACATGACGGCGATTGGCCAACATTGGCCCGGGGTCGTGGGGACGACCCTATAGTCGTCGGAAATATCGGCGGCTGGCCAACTTTGGCCCGTGGTCGTGGGGACGCCTCAATAGTCGTCGGACATGTCGGCGATTGGCCAACTTTGGCCCGCGGTCGGCGGGACGACCCTGTAGTCGTCGGACATGTCGGCGGCTGGACAATTTAGTCCCGGGGTCGTGGGGACGACCCAATAGTCGTCGGAAATGTCGGCGGCTGGCCAACTTTGGCCCGTGGTCGTGGGGACGACTGTTTAGTCGTCGGACATGTCGGCGGCTGGCCAACCTAGACCCGGGGTCGTGGGGACGACCCTATTGTCGCCGGACATGAGGGTGGCGGGCCAATCTAGTCCCGGGGTCGTGGAGACGACCCAATAGTCGTCGGACATGTCGGCGGCTGGCCAATTTAGTCCCGGGGTCGTGGGGACGAACCTATAGTCGTCGGACAATTCGGCGGCCGGCCAACTTTGGCCCGGGGTCGTGAGGGCGACCCTATAGTCGTCGGACATGTCGGCGGCTGGCCAACCTAGTCCGGGGTCGTGGGGACGACCCTATAGTCGTCGGACATGTCGGCGGCTGGCAAACCTAGTCCCGAGGTCGTGGGGACGATCCTATAGTGGTCGGAGAAGTCGGCGGCTAGCCAACCTAGTCCGGGGGTCGTGGGGACGACCCTATATTCGTCGGACATGTAGGCGGCTGGCCAATCCAGTCCCGGGGTCGTGGGGACGACCCTATTGACGTCGGACATGTCGGCGGCTGGCCAACCTAGTACCGGGGTCGTGGGGAGGACCGTATAGTCGTCGGACAATTCGGCGGCCGGCCAACTTTGGCCCGGGGTTCCGGGGACGACCCTATAGTCGTCGGACATGTCGGCGGCTGGCCAACCTAGTCCCGAGGTCGTGGGGGCGACCCTATAGTCGTCGGACATGTCGGCGGCTGGCCAGCCTATTCCCGAGGTCGTGGGGACGACCCTATTGTCGTTGGACATGTCGGCGGTTGGCCAACTTTGGCCCGGGGTCGTGGGGACGATCCGATAGTCGTCGGACATGACGGTGGCGGGCCAATCTAGTCCCGGGGTCGTGGGGACGACCCTATAGTCGTCGGACATGTCGGCGGCTGGCCAACTTTGGCCCGTGGTCGTGGGGTCGATCCGACAGTCGTCGGACATGACGGTGGCGGGCCAATCTAGACCCGGGTTCGTGGGGACGACCCAATAGCCGTCGGACATGTCGGCGGCTGGCCAACTTTGGCCCGTGGTCGTGGGGACGACTGTTTAGTCGTCGGACATGTCGGCGGCTGGCCAATCTAGACCCAGGGTCGTGGGGACGATCCAATTGTCGTCGGACATGACGGTGGCGGGCCAATCTAGTCCCGGGGTCGTGGGGACGACCCTATAGTCGTCGCACATGTCGGCGGCTGGCCAACTTTTGCCCGTGGTCGTGGGAACGACTCAATAGTCGTCGGACATGTCGGCGGCTGGCCAGCTTTCGCCCGTGGTCGTGGGGACGATCCGATAGTCGTCGGACATGACGGTCTAGGGCCAATCTAGTCCCGGGGTCGTGGGGACGACCCTATAGTCGTCGGACATGTCGCCGGCTGGCCAAATTTGGCCCGGTGTCGTGGGGACGACTCTATATTCGTCGGACATGTCGGCGGCTGGCCGACCTGGACCCGGGGTCGTGGGGACGACCCTATTGTCGTCGGACATGTCGGCGATTTGCCAACATTGGCCCGGGGTCGTGGGGACGACTCTATATTCGTCGGACATATCGGCGGCTGGCCAACCTGGACCCGGGGTCGTGGGGACGACCCTATTGTCGTCGGACATGACGGTGGCGGGCCAATCTAGTCCCGGGGTCATAGGGACGACCCTATAGTCGTCGGACATGTCGGCGATTGGCCAACTTTGGCCCGTGGTCGTGGGGTCGATCCGATAGTCGTCGGACATGACGGTGGCGGCCATTCTAGTCCCGGGGTCGTGGTGACGACCCTATAGCCGTCGGACATGTCGGCGGCTGGCCAACCTAGTCCCGAGGTCGTGGGGGCGACCCTATAGTCGTCGGACATGTCGGCGGCTGGCCAGCCTATTCCCGAGGTCGTGGGGACGACCCTATTGTCGTCGGACATGACGGTGGCGGGGCAATCTAGTCCCGGGGTCGTAGGTACGACCCTATAGTCGTCGGACATGTCGGCGATTGGCCAATATTGGCCCGGGGTCGTTGGCACGTTCCGATAGTCGTTGGACATGACGGTGGCGGCCCGTCTAGACCCGTGGTTGTGGGGACGACCCTATAGTCGTCGGACATGTCGGCGGCTGGACAACTTTGGCCCGTGGTCGTGGGGACGACCCTATAGTCGTCGGACATGTTGGCGGAAGGTCAACGTAGGCCCGTGGTCGTGGGGACGACCCTATAGACGTCCGACATGACGGTGGTGGGCCAATATTGGCCCGGGGTCGTGGGGACGATCCGATAGTCGTCGGACATGACGGTGGCTGGCCAACTGTGGCCCGTGGTCGTGGGGACGACTGTTTAGTCGTCGGACATGTCGGCGATTGGCCAACTTTGGCCCGGTGTCGTGGGGACGACCCTATAGTCGTCGGACATGTTGGCGGAAGGTCAACGTAGGCCCGTGGTCGTGGGGACGACCCTATAGACGTCCGACATGACGGTGGTGGGCCAATATTGGCCCGGGGTCGTGGGGACGATCCGATAGTCGTCGGACATGACGGTGGCTGGCCAACTTTGGCCCGTGGTCGTGGGGACGAATGTTTAGTCGTCGGACATGTCGGCGGCTGGTCAACCTAGACCCGGGGTCGTGGGGACGACCCTATTGTCGTCGGACATGACGGTGGCGGGCCAATCTAGTACCGGGGTCGTGGGGACGACCCTATAGTCGTCGGACATGTCGGCGGCTGGCCAACTTTTGCCCGTGGTCGAGGGGACGACCCAATAGTCGTCGGACATGTCGCCGGCTGGCCAACTTTGGCCCGTGGTCGTGGGGACGAACCGATAATCGTCGGACATGACGGTGGCGGGCCAATCTAGTCCCGGGGTCGTGGGGACGACCCTATAGTCGTCGGACATGTCGGCGGCTGGCCAACTTTTGCCCGTGGTCGTGGGAACGACTCAATAGTCGTCGGACATGTCGGCGGCTGGCCAGCTTTCGCCCGTGGTCGTGGGGACGATCCGATAGTCGTCGGACATGACGGTCTAGGGCCAATCTAGTCCCGGGGTCGTGGGGACGACCCTATAGTCGTCGGACATGTCGCCGGCTGGCCAAATTTGGCCCGGTGTCGTGGGGACGACTCTATATTCGTCGGACATCTCGGCGGCTGGCCGACCTGGACCCGGGGTCGTGGGGACGACCCTATTGTCGTCGGACATGTCGGCGATTTGCCAACATTGGCCCGGGGTCGTGGGGACGACTCTATATTCGTCGGACATATCGGCGGCTGGCCAACCTGGACCCGGGGTCGTGGGGACGACCCTATTGTCGTCGGACATGACGGTGGCGGGCCAATCTAGTCCCGGGGTCATATAGACGACCCTATAGTCGTCGGACATGTCGGCGATTGGCCAACTTTGGCCCGTGGTCGTGGGGTCGATCCGATAGTCGTCGGACATGACGGTGGCGGCCAATCTAGTCCCGGGGTCGTGGTGACGACCCTATAGCCGTCGGACATGTCGGCGGCTGGACAACTTTGGCCCGTGGTCGTGGGGACGACTCAATAGTCGTCGGACATGTCGGCGGCTGGCCAGCTTTCGCCCGTGGTCGTGGGGACGACCCAATAGTCGTCGGACATGTCGGCGGCGGGCCAATCTAGTCCCGGGGTCGTGGGGACGACCCTATAGTCGTCGCACATGTCGGCGGCTGGCCAACTTTGGCCCGTGGTCGTGGGGACGACTCAATAGTCGTCGGACATGTCGGCGATTGGCCAACTTTGGCCCGCGGTCGGCGGGACGACCCTGTAGTCGTCGGACATGTCGGCGGCTGGACAATTTAGTCCCGGGGTCGTGGGGACGACCCAATAGTCGTCGGAAATGTCGGCGGCTGGCCAACTTTGGCCCGTGGTCGTGGGGACGACTGTTTAGTCGTCGGACATGTCGGCGGCTGGCCAACCTAGACCCGGGGTCGTGGGGACGACCCTATTGTCGCCGGACATGAGGGTGGCGGGCCAATCTAGTCCCGGGGTCGTGGAGACGACCCAATAGTCGTCGGACATGTCGGCGGCTGGCCAATTTAGTCCCGGGGTCGTGGGGACGACCCTGTAGTCGTCGGACATGTCGGCGGCTGGACAATTTAGTCCCGGGGTCGTGGGGACGACCCAATAGTCGTCGGACATGACGGTGGCGGCCAATCTAGTCCCGGGGTCGTGGTGACGACCCTATAGCCGTCGGACATGTCGGCGGCTGGCCAACTTTGGCCCGTGGTCGTGGGGACGACTCAATAGTCGTCGGACATGTCGGCGGCTGGCCAGCTTTCGCCCGTGGTCGTGGGGACGATCCGATAGTCGTCGGACATGACGGTCTAGGGTCAATCTAGTCCCGGGGTCGTGGGGACGACCCTATAGTCGTCGGACATGTCGCCGGCTGGCCAAATTTGGCCCGGTGTCGTGGGGACGACTCTATATTCGTCGGACATGTCGGCGGCTGGCCGACCTGGACCCGGGGTCGTGGGGACAACCCTATTGTCGTCGGACATGTCGGCGATTTGCCAACATTAGCCCGGGGTCGTGGGGACGACTCTATATTCGTCGGACATATCGGCGGCTGGCCAACCTGGACCCGGGGTCATTGGGACGACCCTATAGTCGTCGGACATGTCGGCGATTGGCCAACTTTGGCCCGTGGTCGTGGGGTCGATACGATAGTCGTCGGACATGACGGTGGTGGCCAATCTAGTCCCGGGGTCGTGGTGACGACCCTATAGCCGTCGGACATGTCGGCGGCTGGCCAACTTTGGCCCGTGGTCGTGGGGACGACTGTTTAGTCGTCGGTCATGTCGGCGGCCGGCCAATCTAGACCCAGGGTCGTGGGGACGACCCTATTGTCGTCGGACATGACGGCGATTGGCCAACATTGGCCCGGGGTCGTGGGGACGACCCTATAGTCGTCGGACATATCGGCGGCTGGCCAACTTTGGCCCGTGGTCGTGGGGACGACTCAATAGTCGTCGGACATGTCGGCGATTGGCCAACTTTGGCCCGCGGTCGGCGGGACGACCCTGTAGTCGTCGGACATGTCGGCGGCTGGACAATTTAGTCCCGGGGTCGTGGGGACGACCCAATAGTCGTCGGAAATGTCGGCGGCTGGCCAACTTTGGCCCGTGGTCGTGGGGACGACTGTTTAGTCGTCGGACATGTCGGCGGCTGGCCAACCTAGACCCGGGGTCGTGGGGACGACCCTATTGTCGCCGGACATGAGGGTGGCGGGCCAATCTAGTCCCGGGGTCGTGGAGACGACCCAATAGTCGTCGGACATGTCGGCGGCTGGCCAATTTAGTCCCGGGGTCGTGGGGACGACCCTGTAGTCGTCGGACATGTCGGCGGCTGGACAATTTAGTCCCGGGGTCGTGGGGACGACCCAATAGTCGTCGGACATGACGGTGGCGGCCAATCTAGTCCCGGGGTCGTGGTGACGACCCTATAGCCGTCGGACATGTCGGCGGCTGGCCAACTTTGGCCCGTGGTCGTGGGGACGACTGTTTAGTCGTCGGTCATGTCGGCGGCCGGCCAATCTAGACCCAGGGTCGTGGGGACGACCCTATTGTCGTCGGACATGACGGCGATTGGCCAACATTGGCCCGGGGTCGTGGGGACGACCCTATAGTCGTCGGACATGTCGGCGGCTGGACAATTTAGTCCCGGGGTCGTGGGGGTGACCCAATAGTCGTAGGAAATGTCGGCGGCTGGCCAACTTTGGCCCGTGGTCGTGGGGACGACTGTTTAGTCGTCGGACATGTCGGCGGCTGGCCAACCTAGTCCGGGGTCGTGGGGACGACCCTATAGTCGTCGGACATGTCGGCGGCTGGCAAACCTAGTCCCGAGGTCGTGGGGACGATCCTATAGTGGTCGGAGAAGTCGGCGGCTAGCCAACCTAGTCCGGGGGTCGTGGGGACGACCCTATAGTCGTCGGAAATGTAGGCGGCTGGCCAATCCAGTCCCGGGGTCGTGGGGACGACCCTATTGACGTCGGACATGTCGGCGGCTGGCCAACCTAGTACCGGGGTCGTGGGGAGGACCGTATAGTCGTCGGACAATTCGGCGGCCGGCCAACTTTGGCCCGGGGTTCCGGGGACGACCCTATAGTCGTCGGACATGTCGGCGGCTGGCCAACCTAGTCCCGAGGTCGTGGGGGCGACCCTATAGTCGTCGGACATGTCGGCGGCTGGCCAGCCTATTCCCGAGGTCGTGGGGACGACCCTATTGTCGTTGGACATGTCGGCGGCTGGCCAACTTTGGCCCGGGGTCGTGGGGACGATCCGATAGTCGTCGGACATGACGGTGGCGGGCCAATCTAGTCCCGGGGTCGTGGGGACGACCCTATAGTCGTCGGACATGTCGGCGGCTGGCCAACTTTGGCCCGTGGTCGTGGGGTCGATCCGACAGTCGTCGGACATGACGGTGGCGGGCCAATCTAGTCCCGGGGTCGTGGGGACGACCCAATAGCCGTCGGACATGTCGGCGGCTGGCCAACTTTGGCCCGTGGTCGTGGGGACGACTGTTTAGTCGTCGGACATGTCTGCGGCTGGCCAATCTAGACCCAGGGTCGTGGGGACGATCCAATTGTCGTCGGACATGACGGTGGCGGGCCAATCTAGTCCCGGGGTCGTGGGGACGACCCTATAGTCGTCGCACATGTCGGCGGCTGGCCAACTTTGGCCCGTGGTCGTGGGGACGACTCAATAGTCGTCGGACATGTCGGCGGCTGGCCAGCTTTCGCCCGTGGTCGTGGGGACGATCCGATAGTCGTCGGACATGACGGTCTAGGGTCAATCTAGTCCCGGGGTCGTGGGGACGACCCTATAGTCGTCGGACATGTCGCCGGCTGGCCAAATTTGGCCCGGTGTCGTGGGGACGACTCTATATTCGTCGGACATGTCGGCGGCTGGCCGACCTGGACCCGGGGTCGTGGGGACGACCCTATTGTCGTCGGACATGTCGGCGATTTGCCAACATTGGCCCGGGGTCGTGGGGACGACCCTATAGTCGTCGGACATGTCGGCGGCTGGCCAACTTTGGCCCGTGGTCGTGGGGTCGATCCGACAGTCGTCGGACATGACGGTGGCGGGCCAATCTAGTCCCGGGGTCGTGGGGACGACCCAATAGCCGTCGGACATGTCGGCGGCTGGCCAACTTTGGCCCGTGGTCGTGGGGACGACTGTTTAGTCGTCGGACATGTCGGCGGCTGGCCAATCTAGACCCAGGGTCGTGGGGACGATCCTATTGTCGTCGGACATGACGGTGGCGGGCCAATCTAGTCCCGGGGACGAAGGTACGACCCTATAGTCGTCGGACATGCCGGCGATTGTCCAATATTGGCCCGTGGTCGTGGGGACGACCCAATAGCCGTCGGACATGTCGGCGGCTGGCCAACTTTGGCCCGGGGTCGTGGGGACGACCCAATAGTCGTCGGACATGTCGGCGGCTGGCCAACTTTGGCCCGTGGTCGTGGGGACGACCCTATAGTCGTCGGGCATGTCGGCGATTGGCCAACTTTGGCCCGTGGTCGTGGGGTCGATCCGATAGTCGCCGGACATGAGGGTGGCGGGCCAATCTAGTCCCGGGGTCGTGGGGACGACCCTATAGTCGTCGCACATGTCGGCGGCTGGCCAACTTTGGCCCGTGGTCGTGGGGACGACTCAATAGTCGTCGGACATGTCGGCGGCTGGCCAGCTTTCGCCCGTGGTCGTGGGGACGATCCGATAGTCGTCGGACATGACGGTCTAGGGTCAATCTAGTCCCGGGGTCGTGGGGACGACCCTATAGTCGTCGGACATGTCGCCGGCTGGCCAAATTTGGCCCGGTGTCGTGGGGACGACTCTATATTCGTCGGACATGTCGGCGGCTGGCCGACCTGGACCCGGGGTCGTGGGGACGACCCTATTGTCGTCGGACATGTCGGCGATTTGCCAACATTGGCCCGGGGTCGTGGGGACGACTCTATATTCGTCGGACATATCGGCGGCTGGCCAACCTGGACCCGGGGTCGTGGGGACGACCCTATTGTCGTCGGACATGACGGTGGCGGGCCAATCTAGTCCCGGGGTCATGGGGACGACCCTATAGTCGTCGGACAATTCGGCGGCCGGCCAACTTTGGCCCGGGGTCGTGGGGGCGACCCTATAGTCGTCGGACATGTCGGCGGCTGGCCAACCTAGCCCGGGGTCGTGGGGACGACCCTATAGTCGTCGGACATGTCGGCGGCTGGCCAACCTAGCCCGGGGTCGTGGGGACGACCCTATAGTCGTCGGACATGTCGGCGGCTGGCAAACCTAGTCCCGAGGTCGTGGGGACGATCCTATAGTGGTCGGAGAAGTCGGCGGCTAGCCAACCTAGTCCGGGGGTCGTGGGGACGACCCTATAGTCGTCGGACATGTAGGCGGCTGGCCAATCCAGTCCCGGGGTCGTGGGGACGACCCTATTGACGTCGGACATGTCGGCGGCTGGCCAATCTAGTACCGGGGTCGTGGGGAGGACCGTATAGTCGTCGGACAATTCGGCGGCTGGCCAACTTTGGCCCGTGGTCGTGGGGTCGATCCGACAGTCGTCGGACATGACGGTGGCGGGCCAATCTAGTCCCGGGGTCGTGGGGACGACCCAATAGCCGTCGGACATGTCGGCGGCTGGCCAACTTTGGCCCGTGGTCGTGGGGACGACTGTTTAGTCGTCGGACATGTCGGCGGCTGGCCAATCTAGACCCAGGGTCGTGGGGACGATCCTATTGTCGCCGGACATGAGGGTGGCGGGCCAATCTAGTCCCGGGGTCGTGGAGACGACCCAATAGTCGTCGGACATGTCGGCGGCTGGCCAATTTAGTCCCGGGGTCGTGGGGACGAACCTATAGTCGTCGGACAATTCGGCGGCCGGCCAACTTTAGCCCGGGGTCGTGGGGGCGACCCTATAGTCGTCGGACATGTCGGCGGCTGGCCAACCTAGCCCGGGGTCGTGGGGACGATCCTATAGTCGTCGGACATGTCGGCGGCTGGCCAACCTAGTCCCGAGGTCGTGGGGGCGACCCTGTAGTCGTCGGACATGTCGGCGGCTGGCCAACTTTGGCCCGTGGTCGTGGGGTCGATCCGACAGTCGTCGGACATGACGGTGGCGGGCCAATCTAGTCCCGGGGTCGTGGGGACGACCCTATAGTCGTCGCACATGTCGGCGGCTGGCCAACTTTGGCCCGTGGTCGTGGGGACGACTCAATAGTCGTCGGACATGTCGGCGGCTGGCCAGCTTTCGCCCGTGGTCGTGGGGACGATCCGATAGTCGTCGGACATGACGGTCTAGGGCCAATCTAGTCCCGGGGTCGTGGGGACGACCCTATAGTCGTCGGACATGTAGCCGGCTGGCCAAATTTGGCCCGGTGTCGTGGGGACGACTCTATATTCGTCGGACATGTCGGCGGCTGGCCGACCTGGACCCGGGGTCGTGGGGACGACCCTATTGTCGTCGGACATGACGGTGGCGGGCCAATCTAGTCCCGGGGTCATAGGGACGAACCTATAGTCGTCGGACATGTCGGCGATTGGCCAACTTTGGTCCGTGGTCGTGGGGTCGATCCGATAGTCGTCGGACATGACGGCGGCTGGCCAACTTTGGCCCGTGGTCGTGGGGCGACTGTTTAGTCGTCGGACATGTCGGCGGCTGGCCAACCTAGACCCGGGGTCGTGGGGACGACCCTATAGTCGTCGGACATGTCGCCGGCTGGCCAACTTTGGCCCGGTGTCGTGGGGACGACTCTATATTCGTCGGACATGTCGGCGG
Source organism: Andrena praecox (assembly GCA_963932275.1). Taxonomy (NCBI): domain Eukaryota; kingdom Metazoa; phylum Arthropoda; class Insecta; order Hymenoptera; family Andrenidae; genus Andrena; species Andrena praecox. The sequence goes on along the minus strand of CAWVQO010000017.1, from coordinate 814,204 downwards.
CTGGCCGACCTGAACCCGGGGTCGTGGGGACGACCCTATTGTCGTCGGACATGACGGTGGCGGGCCAATCTAGTCCCGGGGTCATAGGGACAAACCTATAGTCGTCGGACATGACGGCGATTGGCCAACTTTGGTCCGTGGTCGTGGGGTCGATCCGATAGTCGTCGGACATGACGGCGGCTGGCCAACTTTGGCCCGTGGTCGTGGGGACGACTGTTTAGTCGTCGGACATGTCGGCGGCTGGCCAACCTAGACCCGGGGTCGTGGGGACGACCCTATAGTCGTCGGACATGTCGCCGGCTGGCCAACTTTGGCCCGGTGTCGTGGGGACGACTCTATATTCGTCGGACATGTCGGCGGCTGGCCGACCTGGACCCGTGGTCGTGGGGTCGAGCCGATAGTCGTCGGACATGACGGCGGCTGGCCAACTTTGGCCCGTGGTCGTGGGGACGACTGTTTAGCCGTCGGACATGTCGGCGGCTAGCCAACCTAGACCCGGGGTCGTGGGGACGACCCTATTGTCGTCGGACATGACGGTGGCGGGCCAATCTCGTCCCGGGGTCATAGGGACGACCCTATAGTCGTCGGACATGTCGGCGATTGGCCAACTTTGGCCCGTGGTCGTGGGGTCGATCCGATAGTCGTCGGACATGACGGTGGCGGGCCAATCTAGTTCCGGGGTCGTGGTGACGACCCTATAGCCGTCGGACATGTCGGCGGCTGGCCAACTTTGGCCCGTGGTCGTGGGGACGACCCTATAGTCGTCGAACATGTCGGCGGCTGGCCAAATTGGCCTGTGGTCGTGGAGACGACCCTATAGTCGTCGGACATGACGGTGGCGGGACAATCTAGTCCCGGGGTCGTGGGGCCGACCCTATAGTCGCCGGGCAAGTCGGCGGCGGGCCAACCTTGTACCGGGGTCGTGGGGACGACCCTATAGTCGTCGGACATGTCGGCGATTGGCCAACTTTGGCCCGGTGTCGTGGGGACGACCCTATAGTCGTCGGACATGTCGCCGGCTGGCCAAATTTGGCCCGTGGTCGTGGGGACGAACCGATAATCGTCGGACATGACGGTGGCGGGCCAACTTTGGCCCGTGGTCGTGGGGACGACCCTATAGTCGTCGGACATGACGGTGGCGGGCCAATCTAGCGCCGGGGTCGTGGGGACAACCCTATAGTCGACAGGCAAGTCGGCGGCGGGCCAACCTTGTACCGGGGTCGTGGGGACGACCCTATTGTCGTCGGACATGACGGTGGCGGGCCAATCTAGTCCCGGGGTCGTGGGGACGACCCTATAGTCGTCGCACATGTCGGCGGCTGGCCAACTTTGGCCCGTGGTCGTGGGGACGACTCAATAGTCGTCGGACATGTCGGCGGCTGGCCAGCTTTCGCCCGTGGTCGTGGGGACGATCCGATAGTCGTCGGACATGACGGTCTAGGGCCAATCTAGTCCCGGGGTCGTGGGGACGACCCTATAGTCGTCGGACATGTCGGCGGCTGGCCAACTTTGGCCCGTGGTCGTGGGGTCGATCCGACAGTCGTCGGACATGACGGTGGCGGGCCATTCTAGTCCCGGGGTCGTGGGGACGACCCAATAGCCGTCGGACATGTCGGCGGCTGGCCAACTTTGGCCCGTGGTCGTGGGGACGACTGTTTAGTCGTCGGACATGTCGGCGGCTGGCCAATCTAGACCCAGGGTCGTGGGGACGATCCAATTGTCGTCGGACATGACGGTGGCGGGCCAATCTAGTCCCGGGGTCGTGGGGACGACCCTATAGTCGTCGCACATGTCGGCGGCTGGCCAACTTTGGCCCGTGGTCGTGGGGACGACTGTTTAGTCGTCGGACATGTCGGCGGCTGGCCAATCTAGACCCAGGGTCGTGGGGACGATCCAATTGTCGTCGGACATGACGGTGGCGGGCCAATCTAGTCCCGGGGTCGTGGGGACGACCCTATAGTCGTCGCACATGTCGGCGGCTGGCCAACTTTGGCCCGTGGTCGTGGGGACGACTGTTTAGTCGTCGGACATGTCGGCGATTGGCCAACTTTGGCCCGGTGTCGTGGGGACGACCCTATAGTCGTTCGACATGTTGGCGGAAGGTCAACGTAGGCCCGTGGTCGTGGGGACGACCCTATAGACGTCCGACATGACGGTGGTGGGCCAATATTGGCCCGGGGTCGTGGGGACGATCCGATAGTCGTCGGACATGACGGTGGCTGGCCAACTTTGGCCCGTGGTCGTGGGGACGACTGTTTAGTCGTCGGACATGTCGGCGATTGGCCAACTTTGGCCCGGTGTCGTGGGGACGACCCTATAGTCGTCGGACATGTTGGCGGAAGGTCAACGTAGGCCCGTGGTCGTGGGGACGACCCTATAGACGTCCGACATGACGGTGGTGGGCCAATATTGGCCCGGGGTCGTGGGGACGATCCGATAGTCGTCGGACATGACGGTGGCTGGCCAACTTTGGCCCGTGGTCGTGGGGACGAATGTTTAGTCGTCGGACATGTCGGCGGCTGGTCAACCTAGACCCGGGGTCGTGGGGACGACCCTATTGTCGTCGGACATGACGGTGGCGGGCCAATCTAGTACCGGGGTCGTGGGGACGACCCTATAGTCGTCGGACATGTCGGCGGCTGGCCAACTTTTGCCCGTGGTCGAGGGGACGACCCAATAGTCGTCGGACATGTCGCCGGCTGGCCAACTTTGGCCCGTGGTCGTGGGGACGAACCGATAATCGTCGGACATGACGGTGGCGGGCCAATCTAGTCCCGGGGTCGTGGGGACGACCCTATAGTCGTCGGACATGTCGGCGGCTGGCCAACTTTTGCCCGTGGTCGTGGGAACGACTCAATAGTCGTCGGACATGTCGGCGGCTGGCCAGCTTTCGCCCGTGGTCGTGGGGACGATCCGATAGTCGTCGGACATGACGGTCTAGGGCCAATCTAGTCCCGGGGTCGTGGGGACGACCCTACAGTCGTCGGACATGTCGCCGGCTGGCCAAATTTGGCCCGGTGTCGTGGGGACGACTCTATATTCGTCGGACATGTCGGCGGCTGGCCGACCTGGACCCGGGGTCGTGGGGACGACCCTATTGTCGTCGGACATGTCGGCGATTTGCCAACATTGGCCCGGGGTCGTGGGGACGACTCTATAATCGTCGGACATATCGGCGGCTGGCCAACCTGGACCCGGGGTCGTGGGGACGACCCTATTGTCGTCGGACATGACGGTGGCGGGCCAATCTAGTCCCGGGGTCATATAGACGACCCTATAGTCGTCGGACATGTCGGCGATTGGCCAACTTTGGCCCGTGGTCGTGGGGTCGATCCGATAGTCGTCGGACATGACGGTGGCGGCCAATCTAGTCCCGGGGTCGTGGTGACGACCCTATAGCCGTCGGACATGTCGGCGGCTGGACAACTTTGGCCCGTGGTCGTGGGGACGACTCAATAGTCGTCGGACATGTCGGCGGCTGGCCAGCTTTCGCCCGTGGTCGTGGGGACGACCCAATAGTCGTCGGACATGTCGGCGGCGGGCCAATCTAGTCCCGGGGTCGTGGGGACGACCCTATAGTCGTCGCACATGTCGGCGGCTGGCCAACTTTGGCCCGTGGTCGTGGGGACGACTCAATAGTCGTCGGACATGTCGGCGGCTGGCCAGCTTTCGCCCGTGGTCGTGGGGACGATCCGATAGTCGTCGGACATGACGGTCTAGGGTCAATCTAGTCCCGGGGTCGTGGGGACGACCCTATAGTCGTCGGACATGTCGCCGGCTGGCCAAATTTGGCCCGGTGTCGTGGGGACGACTCTATATTCGTCGGACATGTCGGCGGCTGGCCGACCTGGACCCGGGGTCGTGGGGACAACCCTATTGTCGTCGGACATGTCGGCGATTTGCCAACATTAGCCCGGGGTCGTGGGGACGACTCTATATTCGTCGGACATATCGGCGGCTGGCCAACCTGGACCCGGGGTCGTGGGGACGACCCTATTGTCGTCGGACATGACGGTGGCGGGCCAATCTAGTCCCGGGGTCATGGGGACGACCCTATAGTCGTCGGACAATTCGGCGGCCGGCCAACTTTGGCCCGGGGTCGTGGGGGCGACCCTATAGTCGTCGGACATGTCGGCGGCTGGCCAACCTAGCCCGGGGTCGTGGGGACGACCCTATAGTCGTCGGACATGTAGGCGGCTGGCCAATCTAGTCCCGGGGTCATAGGGACGACCCTATAGTCGTCGGACATGTCGGCGATTGGCCAACTTTGGCCCGTGGTCGTGGGGTCGATCCGATAGTCGTCGGACATGTAGGCGGCTGGCCAATCCAGTCCCGGGGTCGTGGGGACGACCCTATTGACGTCGGACATGTCGGCGGCTGGCCAATCTAGTACCGGGGTCGTGGGGAGGACCGTATAGTCGTCGGACAATTCGGCGGCTGGCCAACTTTGGCCCGTGGTCGTGGGGTCGATCCGACAGTCGTCGGACATGACGGTGGCGGGCCAATCTAGTCCCGGGGTCGTGGGGACGACCCAATAGCCGTCGGACATGTCGGCGGCTGGCCAACTTTGGCCCGTGGTCGTGGGGACGACTGTTTAGTCGTCGGACATGTCGGCGGCTGGCCAATCTAGACCCAGGGTCGTGGGGACGATCCTATTGTCGCCGGACATGAGGGTGGCGGGCTAATCTAGTCCCGGGGTCGTGGAGACGACCCAATAGTCGTCGGACATGTCGGCGGCTGGCCAATTTAGTCCCGGGGTCGTGGGGACGAACCTATAGTCGTCGGACAATTCGGCGGCCGGCCAACTTTAGCCCGGGGTCGTGGGGGCGACCCTATAGTCGTCGGACATGTCGGCGGCTGGCCAACCTAGCCCGGGGTCGTGGGGACGATCCTATAGTCGTCGGTCATGTCGGCGGCTGGCCAACCTAGTCCCGAGGTCGTGGGGGCGACCCTGTAGTCGTCGGACATGTCGGCGGCTGGCCAACTTTGGCCCGTGGTCGTGGGGTCGATCCGACAGTCGTCGGACATGACGGTGGCGGGCCAATCTAGTCCCGGGGTCGTGGGGACGACCCAATAGCCGTCGGACATGTCGGCGGCTGGCCAACTTTGGCCCGTGGTCGTGGGGACGACCCAATAGTCGTCGGACATTTCGCCGGCTGGCCAACTTTTGCCCGTGGTCGTGGGGACGACCCTATAGTCGTCGGACATGACGGTGGCGGGCCAATCTAGCCCCGGGGTCGTGGGGACGACCCTATAGTCGACGGGCAAGTCGGCGGCGGGCCAACCTTGTACCGGGGTCGTGGGGACGACCCTATAGTCGTCGGACATGTCGGCGATTGGCCAACTTTGGCCCGGTGTCGTGGGGACGACCCTATAGTCGTCGGACATGTCGCCGGCTGGCCAACTTTGGCCCGTGGTTGTGGGGACGAACCGATAATCGTCGGACATGACGGTGGCGGGCCAACTTTGGCCCGTGGTCGTGGGGACGACCCTATAGTCGTCGGACATGACGGTGGCGGGCCAATCTAGCCCCGGGGTCGTGGGGACAACCCTATAGTCGACAGGCAAGTCGGCGGCGGGCCAACCTTGTACCGGGGTCGTGGGGACGACCCTATTGTCGTCGGACATGACGGTGGCGGGCCAATCTAGTCCCGGGGTCGTGGGGACGACCCTATAGTCGTCGCACATGTCGGCGGCTGGCCAACTTTGGCCCGTGGTCGTGGGGACGACTCAATAGTCGTCGGACATGTCGGCGGCTGGCCAGCTTTCGCCCGTGGTCGTGGGGACGATCCGATACTCGTCGGACATGACGGTCTAGGGCCAATCTAGTCCCGGGGTCGTGGGGACGACCCTATAGTCGTCGGACATGTCGCCGGCTGGCCAAATTTGGCCCGGTGTCGTGGGGACGACTCTATATTCGTCGGACATGTCGGCGGCTGGCCGACCTGGACCCGGGGTCGTGGGGACGACCCTATTGTCGTCGGACATGACGGTGGCGGGCCAATCTCGTCCCGGGGTCATAGGGACGACCCTATAGTCGTCGGACATGTCGGCGATTGGCCAACTTTGGCCCGTGGTCGTGGGGTCGATCCGATAGTCGTCGGACATGACGGTGGCGGGCCAATCTAGTTCCGGGGTCGTGGTGACGACCCTATAGCCGTCGGACATGTCGGCGGCTGGCCAACTTTGGCCCGTGGTCGTGGGGACGACCCTATAGTCGTCGAACATGTCGGCGGCTGGCCAAATTGGCCTGTGGTCGTGGAGACGACCCTATAGTCGTCGGACATGACGGTGGCGGGACAATCTAGTCCCGGGGTCGTGGGGCCGACCCTATAGTCGCCGGGCAAGTCGGCGGCGGGCCAACCTTGTACCGGGGTCGTGGGGACGACCCTATAGTCGTCGGACATGTCGGCGATTGGCCAACTTTGGCCCGGTGTCGTGGGGACGACCCTATAGTCGTCGGACATGTCGCCGGCTGGCCAAATTTGGCCCGTGGTCGTGGGGACGAACCGATAATCGTCGGACATGACGGTGGCGGGCCAATCTAGTCCCGGGGTCGTGGGGACGACCCTATAGTCGTCGGACATGACGGTGGCGGGCCAATCTAGTCCCGGGGTCGTGGGGACGACATTATAGTCGCCGGGCAAGTCGGCGGCGGGCCAACCTTGTACCGGGGTCGTGGGGACGACCCTATAGTCGTCGGACATGTCGGCGATTGGCCAACTTTGGCCCGGTGTCGTGGGGACGACCCTATAGTCGTCGGACAAGTCGGCGGCTGGCCAACTTTGGCCCGGGGTCGTGGGGACGACCCTATAGTCGTCGAACATGTCGGCGGCTGGCCAAATTGGCCTGTGGTCGTGGAGACGACCCTATAGTCGTCGGACATGTCGGCGGCTGGCCAACTTTGGTCCGTGGTCGTGGGGTCGATCCGATAGTCGTCGGACATGACGGCGGCTGGCCAACTTTGGCCCGTGGTCGTGGGGACGACTGTTTAGTCGTCGGACATGTCGGCGGCTGGCCAACCTAGACCCGGGGTCGTGGGGACGACCCTATAGTCGTCGGACATGACGGTGGCGGGCCAATCTAGTCCCGGGGTCGTGGGGACGACCCTATAGTCGCCGGGCAAGTCGGCGGCGGGCCAACCTTGTACCGGGGTCGTGGGGACGACCCTATAGTCGTCGGACATGTCGGCGATTGGCCAACTTTGGCCCGGTGTCGTGGGGACGACCCTATAGTCGTCGGACATGTCGCCGGCTGGCCAACTTTGGCCCGTGGTCGTGGGGACGAACCGATAATCGTCGGACATGACGGTGGCGGGCCAATCTAGTCCCGGGGTCGTGGGGACGACCCTATAGTCGTCGGACATGTCGGCGGCGAGCCAACCTAGTCCCGGGGTCGTGGGGACGACCCTATTGTCGTCGGACATGTCGGCGGCTGGCCAACTTTGGCCCGTGGTCGTGGGGACGACTCAATAGTCGTCGGACATGTCGGCGGCTGGCCAGCTTTCGCCCGTGGTCGTGGGGACGATCCGATAGTCGTCGGACATGACGGTCTAGGGCCAATCTAGTCCCGGGGTCGTGGGGACGACCCTATAGTCGTCGGACATGTCGCCGGCTGGCCAAATTTGGCCCGGTGTCGTGGGGACGACTCTATATTCGTCGGACATGTCGGCGGCTGGCCGACCTGGACCCGGGGTCGTGGGCACGACCCTATTGTCGTCGGACATGACGGTGGCGGGCCAATCTAGTCCCGGGGTGATAGGGACGACCCTATAGTCGTCGGACATGTCGGCGATTGGCCAACTTTGGTCCGTGGTCGTGGGGTCGATCCGATAGTCGTCGGACATGACGGCGGCTGGCCAACTTTGGCCCGTGGTCGTGGGGACGACTGTTTAGTCGTCGGACATGTCGGCGGCTAGCCAACCTAGACCCGGGGTCGTGGGGACGACCCTATTGTCGTCGGACATGACGGTGGCTGGCCAACATTGGCCCGGGGTCGTGGGGACGACTGTTTAGTCGCCGGACATGTCGGCGGCTGGCCAACCTAGACCCAGGGTCCTGGGGACGACCCTATTGTCGTTGGACATGACGGTGGCGGGCCAATCTAGTTCCGGGGTCGTGGTGACGACCCTATAGCCGTCGGACATGTCGGCGGCTGGCCAACCTAGACCCAGGGTCCTGGGGACGACCCTATTGTCGTTGGACATGACGGTGGCGGGCCAATCTAGTCCCGGGGTCGTAGGTACGACCCTATGGTCGTCGGACATGTCGGCGATTGGCCAACATTGGCCCGGGGTCGTGGGGACGACTGTTTAGTCGCCGGACATGTCGGCGGCTGGCCAACCTAGACCCAGGGTCCTGGGGACGACCCTATTGTCGTCGGACATGACGGTGGCGGGCCAATCTAGTCCCGGGGTCGTAGGTACGACCCTATGTTCGTCGGACATGTCGGCGATTGGCCAACATTGGCCCGGGGTCGTGGGGACGACTGTTTAGTCGCCGGACATGTCGGCGGCTGGCCAACCTAGACCCAGGGTCCTGGGGACGACCCTATTGTCGTTGGACATGACGGTGGCGGGCCAATCTAGTCCCGGGGTCGTGGGGACGACCCTATAGTCGCCGGGCAAGTCGGCGGCGGGCCAACCTTGTGCCGGGGTCGTGGGGACGACCCTATAGTCGTCGGACATGTCGCCGGCTGGCCAACTTTGGCCCGTGGTCGTGGGGACGAACCGATAATCGTCGGACATGACGGTGGCGGGCCAATCTCGTCCCGGGGTCGTGGGGACGACCCTATAATCGTCGGACATGACGGTGGCGGGCCAATCTAGTCCCGGGGTCGTGGGGACGACCCTATAGTCGCCGGGCAAGTCGGCGGCGGGCCAACCTTGTACCGGGGTCGTGGGGACGACCCTATAGTCGTCGGACATGTCGGCGATTGGCCAACTTTGGCCCGGTGTCGTGGGGACGACCCTATAGTCGTCGGACAAGTCGGCGGCTGGCCAACTTTGGCCCGGGGTCGTGGGGACGACCCTATAGTCGTCGAACATGTCGGCGGCTGGCCAAATTGGCCTGTGGTCGTGGAGACGACCCTATAGTCGTCGGACATGTCGGCGGCTGGCCAACTTTGGTCCGTGGTCGTGGGGTCGATCCGATAGTCGTCGGACATGACGGCGGCTGGCCAACTTTGGCCCGTGGTCGTGGGGACGACTGTTTAGTCGTCGGACATGTCGGCGGCTGGCCAACCTAGACCCGGGGTCGTGGGGACGACCCTATAGTCGTCGGACATGACGGTGGCGGGCCAATCTAGTCCCGGGGTCGTGGGGACGACCCTATAGTCGTCGGACATGTCGGCGGCGAGCCAACCTAGTCCCGGGGTCGTGGGGACGACCCTATTGTCGTCGGACATGTCGGCGATTGGCCAACTTTGGCCCGGTGTCGTCGGGACGACCCTATAGTCGTCGGACATGACGGTGGCGGGCCAATCTAGTCCCGGGGTCGTGGGGACGACCCTATAGTCGCCGGGCAAGTCGGCGGCGGGCCAACCTTGTACCGGGGTCGTGGGGACGACCCTATAGTCGTCGGACATGTCGGCGATTGGCCAACTTTGGCCCGGTGTCGTGGGGACGACCCTATAGTCGTCGGACATGTCGCCGGCTGGCCAACTTTGGCCCGTGGTCGTGGGGACGAACCGATAATCGTCGGACATGACGGTGGCTGGCCAACATTGGCCCGGGGTCGTGGGGACGACTGTTTAGTCGCCGGACATGTCGGCGGCTGGCCAACCTAGACCCAGGGTCCTGGGGACGACCCTATTGTCGTTGGACATGACGGTGGCGGGCCAATCTAGTTCCGGGGTCGTGGTGACGACCCTATAGCCGTCGGACATGTCGGCGGCTGGCCAACCTAGACCCAGGGTCCTGGGGACGACCCTATTGTCGTTGGACATGACGGTGGCGGGCCAATCTAGTCCCGGGGTCGTGGGGACGACCCTATAGTCGCCGGGCAAGACGGCGGCGGGCCAACCTTGTACCGGGGTCGTGGGGACGACCCTATAGTCGTCGGACATGTCGGCGGCGAGCCAACCTAGTCCCGGGGTCGTGGGGACGACCCTATTGTCGTCGGACATGACGGTGGCGGGCCAATCTAGTCCCGGGGTGATAGGGACGACCCTATAGTCGTCGGACATGTCGGCGATTGGCCAACTTTGGCCCGTGGTCGTGGGGACGACTGTTTAGTCGTCGGACATGTCGGCGGCTGGCCAACCTAGACCCGGGGTCGTGGGGACGACCCTATAGTCGTCGGACATGTCGCCGGCTGGCCAACTTTGGCCCGGTGTCGTGGGGACGACTCTATATTCGTCGGACATGTCGGCGGCTAGCCAACCTAGACCCGGGGTCGTGGGGACGACCCTATTGTCGTCGGACATGACGGTGGCTGGCCAACATTGGCCCGGGGTCGTGGGGACGACTGTTTAGTCGCCGGACATGTCGGCGGCTGGCCAACCTAGACCCAGGGTCCTGGGGACGACCCTATTGTCGTTGGACATGACGGTGGCGGGCCAATCTAGTTCCGGGGTCGTGGTGACGACCCTATAGCCGTCGGACATGTCGGCGGCTGGCCAACCTAGACCCAGGGTCCTGGGGACGACCCTATTGTCGTTGGACATGACGGTGGCGGGCCAATCTAGTCCCGGGGTCGTGGGGACGACCCTATAGTCGCCGGGCAAGACGGCGGCGGGCCAACCTTGTACCGGGGTCGTGGGGACGACCCTATAGTCGTCGGACATGTCGGCGGTGGCCAACTTTGGCCCGGTGTCGTCGGGACGACCCTATAGTCGTCGGACATGTCGGCGGCGAGCCAACCTAGTCCCGGGGTCGTGGGGACGACCCCATTGTCGTTGGACATGACGGTGGCGGGCCAATCTAGTCCCGGGGTCGTGGGGACGACCCTATAGTCGCCGGGCAAGACGGCGGCGGGCCAACCTTGTACCGGGGTCGTGGGGACGACCCTATAGTCGTCGGACATGTCGGCGGCTGGCCAACTTTTGTCCGTGGTCGTGGGGACGACCCTATTGTCGTCGGACATGACGGTGGCGGGCCAATCTAGTCCCGGGGTCGGAGGTACGACCCTATGGTCGTCGGACATGTCGGCGATTGGCCAACATTGGCCCGGGGTCGTGGGGACGACTGTTTAGTCGCCGGACATGTCGGCGGCTGGCCAACCTAGACCCAGGGTCCTGGGGACGACCCTATTGTCGTTGGACATGACGGGGGCGGGCCAATCTAGTCCCGGGGTCGTGGGGACGACCCTATAGTCGCCGGGCAAGACGGCGGCGGGCCAACCTTGTACCGGGGTCGTGGGGACGACCCTATAGTCGTCGTACATGTCGCCGGCTGGCCAACTTTGGCCCAGTGTCGTGGGGCGACTCTATATTCGTCGGACATGTCGGCGGCTGTCCAACCTGGACCCGGAGTCGTGGGGACGACCCTATTGTCGTCGGACATGACGGTGGCGGGCCAATCTAGTCCCGGGGTCGTAGGGACGACCCTATAGTCGTCGGACATGTCGGCGATTGGCCAACATTGGCCCGGGGTCGTGGGGACGACCCTATAGTCGTCGGACATGTCGGCGGCTGGCCAACCTAGTCCCGAGGTCGTGGGGACGACCCTATAGTCGTCGGACTTGTCGCTGGCGGGCCAATCTAGTCCCGGGGTCGTGGGGACGACCCTACAGTCGTCGGACATTTCGGCGGCTTGCCAACTTCCGCCCGGGGTCGTGGGGACGACCCTATAGTCGTCGGACATGTCGGCGGCTGGCTAACTTTGGCCCGTGGTCGTGGGGACGACCCAATAGTCGTTGGACATGTCGGCGGCTGGCCAACTTTGGGCCGTGGTCGTGGAGACGATCCTATAGTCGTCGGACTTGACGGTGGCGGGCCAATCTAGTCCCGGGGTTTTGGGGACGACCCTATAGTCGTCGGATATGTCGGCGGCTTGCCAAATTTGCCCGGGGTCGTGGGGACGACCCTATAGTCGTCGGACTTGACGGTGGCGGGCCAATCTTATCCCGGGGTCGTGGGGACGACCCAAAAGTCGTTGGACATATCGGCGGCTGGCCAACTTTGGCCCATGGTCGTGGGGACGACCCTATAGTCGTTGGACATGACGGTGGCGGGCCAATCTAGTCCCGGGGTCGTGGGTACGACCCTATAGTCGTCGAACATGTCGGCGATTGGCCAACATTGGCCCGGTGTCGTGGGGACGACCCTATAGTCGTCGGACATGTCGGCGGCGGGCCAACTTTGGCCCGGGGTCAGGGTGACGACCCTATAGTCGTCGGACATGTTGGCGGCTGGTCTACCAAATCCCGGGGTCGTGGGGACGACCCTATAGTCGTCGGACATGTTGGCGGCTGCTCTACCAAATCCCGGGGTCGTGGGGACGACCCTATAGTCGTCGGACATGTCGGCGGCTGGCCAACTTTGGCCCGTGGTCGTGGGGACGACTGTTTAGTCGTCGGATATGTCGGCGGCTGGCCAACCTAGTCCCGATGTCGTGGGGACGACCCTCTAGTCGTCGGACATGTCGGCGGCTGGCCAACCTAGTCCCGAGGTCATGGGGAGGACCCTATAGTGGTCGGACAAGTCGGCGGCGAGCCAGCCTAGTCCGGGGGTGGTGGGGACGACCCTATTGTCGTCGGACAACACGGCGGCTGGCCATCTTTGGCCCGTGGTCGTGGGGACGACCCTATATTCGTCGGACATGACGGTGGCTGGCCAATCTAGTCCGGGGGTCGTGGGGACGACACTATAGTCGTCGGACAACACGGCGGCTGGCCATCTTTGGTCCGTGGTCGTGGGGACGACCCTATAATCTTCGGACATGTTGGCGGCTTGTCAACCTAGTCCCGAGGTCGTGGGGACGACCCTATAATCGTCGGACAAGACGGTGGCGGGCCAATCTAGTCCCGGTGTCGTAGGGACGACCCTATAGTCGTCGGACATGTCGGCGGTTGGCCAACTTTGGCCCGGTCCCGTGGGGACGACCCTATAGTCCTCGGACATGTCGGCGGCTGGCCAACTTTGGCCCGTGGTCGTGGGGACGACCCTATAGTCGTCGCACATGTCGGCGGCTGGCCAAATTGGCCTGTGGTCGTGGGGACGACCCTATAGTCGTCGGACATGACGGTGGCCGGCCAATCTAGTCCCGGGGTCGTGAGAACGACCCTATAGTCGTCGGACAAGACGGCGGCGGGCCAACCTAGCCCCGGGGTCGTGGGGACGACCCTATAGTCGTCGCACATGTCGGCGGCTGGCCAACCTAGTATCGAGGTCGTGGGGACGACCCAATAGTGGTCGGGCAAGTCGGCGGCTGGCCAACCTAGCCCCGGGGTCGTGGGGACGACCCTATGTCTTAGGACATGACGGTGGCGGGCCAATCTATTCTCGGGGTCGTGGGGACGACCCTATAGTCGTCGGACATGTCGGCGGCTGGCCAACTTTGGCCCGTGGTGGGGACGACCCTATAGTCGTCGGACATGACGGTGGCGGGCCAATCTATTCTCGGGGTCGTGGGGACGACTCTATAGTCGTCGGACTTGACGGTGGCGGGCCAATCTAGTCCCGGGGTCGTGGGGACGACCCTACAGTCGTCGGACATTTCGGCGGCTTGCCAACTTTCGCCCGGGGTCGTGGCGACGACCCTATAGTCGTCGGACAAGTCGGCGGCGGGCCAAGCTTGGCCCGGGGTCGTGGGGAAGACCCTATAGTCGTCGGACATGACGGTGGCGGACCAATCTAGTCCCGTGGTCGTGGGGACGATCCGACAGTCGTCGGACATGTCGGCGGCTGGCCACCTTTGGCCCGTAGTCGTGGGGACGATCCAATAGTCGCCGGACATGACGGTGGCGGGCCAATCTAGTCCCGGGGTCGTAGGAACGACCCTATAGTCGTCGGACATGTCGGCGATTGGCCAACATTGGCCCCGGGGTCGTGGGGAAGACCCTATAGTCGTCGGACATTGCGGCGGCATGCCGACTTTGGCCCGGGGTCGTGGGGACGACCCTATAATCTTCGGACATGTTGGCGGCTTGTCAACCTAGTCCCGAGGTCGTGGGGACGACCCTATAATCGTCGGACAAGACGGTGGCGGGCCAATCTAGTCCCGGTGTCGTAGGGACGACCCTATAGTCGTCGGACATGTCGGCGATTGGCCAACATTGGCCCGGGGTCGTGGGGACGACCCTATAGTCGTCGGACATGTCGGCGGCTGGCCAACCTAGTCCCGAGGTCGTGGGGACGAACCTATAGTCGTCGGACTTGTCGCTGGCGGGCCAATCTAGTCCCGGGGTCGTGGGGACAACCCTACAGTCGTCGGACATTTCGGGGCTTGCCAACTTCCGCCCGGGGTCGTGGGGACGACCCTATAGTCGTCGGACATGTCGGCGGCTGGCTAACTTTGGCCCGTGGTCGTGGGGACGACCCAATAGTCGTTGGACAAGTCGGCGGCTGGCCAACTTTGGGCCGTGGTCGTGGAGACGATCCTATAGTCGTCGGACTTGACGGTGGCGGGCCAATCTAGTCCCGGGGTTTTGGGGACGACCCTATAGTCGTCGGATATGTCGGCGGCTTGCCAAATTTGCCCGGGGTCGTGGGGACGACCCTATAGTCGTCGGACTTGACGGTGGCGGGCCAATCTTATCCCGGGGTCGTGGGGACGACCCAAAAGTCGTTGGACATATCGGCGGCTGGCCAACTTTGACCCATGGTCGTGGGGACGACCCTATAGTCGTTGGACATTACGGTGGCGGGCCAATCTAGTCCCGGGGTCGTGGGGACGACCCTATAGTCGTCGGACAAGACGGCGGCTGGACATCTTTGGCCCGCGGTCGTGGGGACGAACCTATAGTCGTCGGACATTTCGGCGGCTTGCCAACTTTGGCCCGGGGTCGTGGGGACGACCCTATAGTCGTCGGACATGTCGGCGGCTGGCTAACTTTGGCCCGTGGTCGTGGGGACGACCCTATAGTCGTCGGACTTGTCGCTGGCGGGCCAATCTAGTCCCGGGGTCGTGGGGACAACCCTACAGTCGTCGGACATTTCGGCGGCTTGCCAACTTCCGCCCGGGGTCGTGGGGACGACCCTATAGTCGTCGGACATGTCGGCGGCTGGCTAACTTTGGCCCGTGGTCGTGGGGACGACCCAATAGTCGTTGGACATGTCGGCGGCTGGCCAACTTTGGGCCGTGGTCGTGGAGACGATCCTATAGTCGTCGGACTTGACGGTGGCGGGCCAATCTAGTCCCGGGGTTTTGGGGACGACCCTATAGTCGTCGGATATGTCGGCGGCTTGCCAAATTTGCCCGGGGTCGTGGGGACGACCCTATAGTCGTCGGACTTGACGGTGGCGGGCCAATTTTATCCCGGGGTCGTGGGGACGACCCAAAAGTCGTTGGACATATCGGCGGCTGGCCAACTTTGGCCCATGGTCGTGGGAACGACCCTATAGTCGTTGGACATTACGGTGGCGGGCCAATCTAGTCCCGGGGTCGTGGGGACGACCCTATAGTCGTCGGACAAGACGGCGGCTGGACATCTTTGGCCCGCGGTCGTGGGGACGACCCTATAGTCGTCGGACATTTCGGCGGCTTGTCAACTTTGGCCCGGGGTCGTGGGGACGACCCTATAGTCGTCGGACATGTCGGCGGCTGGCTAACTTTGGCCCGTGGTCGTGGGGACGACCCAATAGTCGTTGGACATGTCGGCGGCTGGCCAACTTTGGGCCGTGGTCGTGGAGACGATCCTATAGTCGTCGGACTTGAGAGTGGCGGGCCAATCTAGTCCCGGGGTTGTGGGGACGACCCTATAGTCGTCGGATATGTTGCCGGCTGGTCAACCTAGTCCCGGGGTCGTGGGGACGACCCTATAGTCGTCGGGCAAGCCGGCGGCTGGCCAACTTTGGCCCGTGGTCGTGGGGACGACCCTATAGTTGTCGGACACGTCGGCGGCGGGTCTACCTAGTCCCGGGGTCGTGGGAACGACCCTATAGTCGTCGGACAAGTCGGCGGCGAGCCAACCTACTCCGGGGGTCGTGGGGACGAACCTATAGTCGTCGGACATGTCGGCGGCGGGCCATCCTAGCCCCGGGGTCGTGGGGACGACCCTATTGTCGTCGGACATGACGGTGGCGGGCCAATCTAGTCCTGGGGTCGTGGGGACGACCCCGTAGTCGTCGGACAAGTCGGCGGCTGGCCAACATTAGCCCGGGGTCGTGGGGACGACCCAATAGTCGTTGAACATGTCGGCGGCGGGCCATCCTAGCCCCGGGGTCGTGGGGACGACCCTATTGTCGTCGGACATGACGGTGGCGGGCCAATCTAGTCCCGGGGTCGTGGGGGCGACCCTGTAGTCGTCGGACATGTCGGCGGCTGGCCAACCTAGTCCCGAGGTCGTCGGACTTGACGGTGGCGGACCAATCTAGTCCCGGGGTTGTGGGGACGACCCTATAGTCGTCGGACATTTCGGCGGCTTGCCAACTTTGGCCCGGGGTCGTGGGCACGACCCTATAGTCGTCGGACAAGTCGGCGGCGAGCCAACCTAGTCCCGCGGTCGTGGGGACGACCCTATAGTCGTCTGACAATTCGGCGGCGAGCCAACCTAGTCCGGGGGTCGTGGGGACGACCCTATAGTCGTCGGACTTGAGAGTGGCGGGCCAATCTAGTCCCGGGGTTGTGGGGACGACCCTATAGTCGTCGGATATGTTGCCGGCTGGTCAACCTAGTCCCGGGGTCGTGGGGACGACCCTATTGTCGTCGGGCAAGCCGGCGGCTGGCCAACTTTGGCCCGTGGTCGTGGGGACGACCCTATAGTTGTCGGACACGTCGGCGGCGGGTCTACCTAGTCCCGGGGTCGTGGGAACGACCCTATAGTCGTCGGACAAGTCGGCGGCGAGCCAACCTACTCCGGGGGTCGTGGGGACGAACCTATAGTCGTCGGACATGACGGTGGCGGTCCAATCTAGTCCCGGGGTCGTGGGGACGACCCTATAGTCGTCGCACATGTCGGCGGCTGGCCAACCTAGTATCGAGGTCGTGGGGACGACCCAATAGTGGTCGGGCAAGTCGGCGGCTGGCCAACCTAGCCCCGGGGTCGTGGGGACGACCCTATGTCTTAGGACATGACGGTGGCGGACCAATCTATTCTCGGGGTCGTGGGGACGACCCTATAGTCGTCGGACATGTCGGCGGCTGTCCAACTTTGGCCCGTGGTGGGGACGACCCTATAGTCGTCGGACATGACGGTGGCGGGCCAATCTATTCTCGGGGTCGTGGGGACGACTCTATAGTCGTCGGACTTGACGGTGGCGGGCCAATCTAGTCCCGGGGTCGTGGGGACGACCCTACAGTCGTCGGACATTTCGGCGGCTTGCCAACTTTCGCCCGGGGTCGTGGCGACGACCCTATAGTCGTCGGACAAGTCGGCGGCGGGCCAAGCTTAGCCCGGGGTCGTGGGGAAGACCCTATAGTCGTCGGACATGACGGTGGCGGACCAATCTAGTCCCGTGGTCGTGGGGACGATCCGATAGTCGTCGGACATGTCGGCGGCTGGCCACCTTTGGCCCGTAGTCGTGGGGACGATCCAATAGTCGCCGGACATGACGGTGGCGGGCCAATCTAGTCCCGGGGTCGTAGGAACGACCCTATAGTCGTCGGACATGTCGGCGATTGGCCAACATTGGCCCCGGGGTCGTGGGGAAGACCCTATAGTCGTCGGACATTGCGGCGGCATGCCGACTTTGGCCCGGGGTCGTGGGGACGACCCTATAGTCTTCGGACATGTTGGCGGCTTGTCAACCTAGTCCCGAGGTCGTGGGGACGACCCTATAATCGTCGGACAAGACGGTGGCGGGCCAATCTAGTCCCGGGGTCGTAGGGACGACCCTATAGTCGTCGGACATGTCGGCGATTGGCCAACATTGGCCCGGGGTCGTGGGGACGACCCTATAGTCGTCGGACATGTCGGCGGCTGGCCAACCTAGTCCCGAGGTCGTGGGGACGAACCTATAGTCGTCGGACTTGTCGCTGGCGGGCCAATCTAGTCCCGGGGTCGTGGGGACAACCCTACAGTCGTCGGACATTTCGGGGCTTGCCAACTTCCGCCCGGGGTCGTGGGGACGACCCTATAGTCGTCGGACATGTCGGCGGCTGGCCAACTTTGGCCCGTGGTCGTGGGGACGGCCCAATAGTCGTCGGACATGTCGGCGGCTGGCCAACCTAGTCCCGAGGTCGTCGGACTTGACGGTGGCGGGCCAATCTAGTCCCGGGGTCGTGGGGACGACCCTATAGTCGTCGGACATGTCGGCGGCTGGCCAACTTTGAACCGGTGTCGTGGGGACGACTCTATAGTCGTCGGACATGTCGGCGGCCGGCCAATCTAGTCCCGAGGTCGTGGGGACGACCCTATAGTCTTCGGACATGACGGTAGCGGGCCAATCTAGACCCGAGGTCGTGGGGACGACCCTATAGTAGTCGGACATGTCGGCGGCTGTCCAACTTTGGCGCGGTGTCGTGGGGACGACTCTATAGTCGTCGGATATGTCGGCGGCTGGCCAACCTGGACCCGGAGTCGTGGGGCCGACCCTATTGTCGTCGGACATGACGGTGGCGGGCCAATCTAGTCTCGGGGTCGTGGGGACGACCCTATAGTCGTCGGACATGTCGGCGGCTGGCCAACTTTGGCCCGGGGTCGTGGGGACGACCCTATAGTCGTCGGACATGTCGACGGCTGGCCAACTTTGGCCCGTGGTTGTGGGGACGACCCTATAGTCGTTGGACATGACGGTGGCGGGCCAATCTAGTCCCGGGGTCGTAGGGACGACCCTATAGTCGTCGGACAAGACGGCGGCTGGACATCTTTGGCCCGGGGTCGTGGGGACGACCCTATAGTCGTCGGACATGTTGGCGGCTTGTCAGCCTAGTCCCGGGGTGGTGGGTACGACTCTATAGTCTTCGGACAAGTCGGCGGCGGGCCAACCTTGTACCGGGGTCGTGGGGACGACCCTATAATCGTCGGACACGACGGTGGCGGGCCAATCTAGTCCCGGGGTCGTGGGGACGACCCTATAGTCGTCGGACATGTCGGCGGCGGGCCAACTTTGGCCCGGTGTCGTGGGGACGACCCAATAGTGGTCGGACATGTCGGCGGCCGGCCAACCTAGTCCCGAGGTCGTGGGGACGACCCTGTAGTCGTCGGACAAGACGGTGGCGGGCCAATTTAGTCCCGGGGTCATGGGGACGACCCTACAGTCGTCGGACATTTCGGCGGCTGGCCAACTTTGGCCCGGGGTCGTGGGGACGACCCTATAGTCGTCGGACTTGACGGTGGCGGGCCAATGTAGTCCCGGGGTCGTGGGGACAACCCTAAAGCCGTCGGACATTTCAGCGGCTTGCCAACTTTGGCCCGGGGTCGTGGGGACTACCCTATAGTCGTCGGACATTTCGGCGGCTGACCAACTTTGGCCCGGGGTCGTGGGGACGACCCTATAGTCGTCGAACATGTTGGCGGCTTGTCAGCCTAGTCCCGGGGTCGTGGGTACGGCCCTATATTCGTCGGACATGTCGGCGGCGGGCCAACCTTGTCCCGGGGTCGTGGAGACGACCCTATAGTCGTCGGACATGTCGGCGGCTGGCCAACTTTGGCCCGTGGTTGTGGGGACGACCCTATAGTCGTTGGACATGACGGTGGCGGGCCAATCTAGTCCCGGGGTCGTGGGGACGACCCTATAGTCGTCGGACATGTCGGTGGCGGGCCAATCTAGTCCCGGGGTCGTGGGGACGACCCTACAGTCGTCGGACATTTCGGCGGCTGGCCAACTTTGGCCCGTGGTTGTGGGGACGACCCTATAGTCGTTGGACATGACGGTGGCGGGCCAATCTAGTCCCGGGGTCGTGGGGACGATCCTATAGTCGTCGGACATGTCGGCGGCTGGCCAACTTTGGCCCGGTGTCGTGGGGACGACCCAATAGTAGTCGGACATGTCGGCGGCCGGCCAACCTAGTCCCGAGGTCGTGGGGACGACCCTATAGTCGTCGGACTTGACGGTGGCGGGCCAATCTAGTACCGAGGTCCTGGGGACGACCCTATAGTCGTCGGACTTGACGGTGGCGGGCCAATCTAGTCCCGTGGTCGTGGGGACGACCCTATAGTCTTCGGACATGACGGTAGCGGGCCAATCTAGACCCGAGATCCTGGGGACGACCCTATAGTAGTCGGACATGTCGGCGGCTGTCCAACTTTGGCCCGGGGTCGTGGGGACGATCCAATAATCGTCGGACATGTCGGCGGCTGGCCAACTTTGGCCCGTGGTGGTGGGGACGACCCTATAGTCGTTGGACATGACGGTGGCAGGCCAATCTAGTCCCGGGGTCGTGGCGACGACCCTATAGGCGTCGGACAAGACGGCGGCTGGACATCTTTGGCCCGGGGTCGTGGGGACGACCCTATAGTCGTCGGACATGTCGGCGGCTGGCCAACTTTGGCGCGTGGGCGTGGGGACGATCCGATTGTCGTCGGACATGTCGGCGGCTGGCCAACCTAGACCCGGGGTCGTGGGGACGACCCTATTGTCGTCGGACATGGCGGTGGCGGGCCAATCTAGTCCCGTGGTCGTGGGGACGACCCTATAGTCTTCGGACATGACGGTAGCGGGCCAATCTAGACCCGAGGTCCTGGGGACGACCCTATAGTAGTCGGACATGTCGGCGGCTGTCCAACTTTGGCCCGGTGTCGTGGGGACGACTCTATAGTCGTCGGACATGTCGGCGGCTGGCCAACCTAGACCCGGGGTCGTGGAGACGACCCTATTGTCGTCGGACATGACGGTGGCGGGCCAATCTAGTCCCGGGGTCGTGGGGACGACCCTATAGTCGTCGGACAAGTCGGCGGCGGGCCAAGCTTGTCCCGGGGTCGTGGGGACGACCCTATAATCGTCGGACATGACGGTGGCGGGCCAATCTAGTCCCGGGGTCGTGGGGACGACCCTATAATCGTTGGACATGACGGTGGCGGGCCAATCTAGTCCCGGGGTCGTAGGGACGACCCTATAGTCGTCGGACATGTTGGCGATTGGCCAACATTGGCCCGGGGTCGTCGGGACGACCCTATAGTCGTCGGACATGTCGGCGGCTGGCCAACCTAGTCCCGGGGTCGTGGGGACGACCCTATAGTCGTCGGACATGACGGTGGCGGGCCAATCTAGTCCCGGGGTCGTGGGGACGACCCTATAGTCGTCGGACTTGACGGTGGCGGGCCAATCTAGTCCCGGGGTCGTAGGTACGATCCTATGGTCGTCGGACATTTCGGTGGCCGGCCAACTTTGGCCCGTGGTCGTGGGGACGACCCTATAGTTGTCGGACACGTCGGCGGTGGGTCTACCTAGTCCCGGGGTCGTGGGGACTACCCTATAGTCGCCGGGCAAGTCGGCGGCGGGCGAACCTTGTACCGGGGTCGTGGGGGCGACCCTATAGTCGTCGGACATGTCGGCGATTGGCCAACTTTGGCCCGTGGTCGTGGGGACGATCCGATAGTCGTCGGACATGACGGTGGCGGGCCAATCTAGTCCCGGGGTCGTGGGGACGACCCTATTGTCGTCGGACATGACGGCGATTGGCCAACTTTTGCCCGTGGTCGTTGGGACGACTGTTTAGTCGTCGGACATGTCGGCGGCTGGCCAACCTAGACCCAGGGTCGTGGGGACGACCCTATTGTCGTCGGACATGACGGTGGCAGGCCAATCTAGTCTCGGGGTCGTGGGGACGACCCTATAGTCGTCGGACATGTCGGCGGCTGGCCAACTTTGGCCCGGGGTCGTGGGGACGATCCAATAATCGTCGGACATGTCGGCGGCTGGCCAACTTTGGCCCGTGGTGGTGGGGACGACCCTATAGTCGTTGCACATGACGGTGGCAGGCCAATCTAGTCCCGGGGTCGTGGGGACGACCCTATAGGCGTCGGACAAGACGGCGGCTGGACATCTTTGGCCCGGGGTCGTGGGGACGACCCTATAGTCGTCGGACATGTCGGCGGCTGGCCAACTTTGGCCCGTGGTCGTGGGGACGACCCAATGGTGGTCGGACATGTCGGCGGCTGGCCAACCTAGTCCCGAGGTCGTGGGGACGACCCTATAGTCGTCGGACTTGACGGTGGCGGGCCAATCTAGTCCCGGGGTCGTGGAGACGACCCTACAGTCGTCGGACATTTCGGCGGCTTGCCAACTTCGGCCCGGGGTCGTGGGACGACCCTATAGTCGTCGGACTTGACGGTAGCGGGCCAATCTAGTCCCGAGGTCGTGGGGACGACCCTATAGTGTTCGGACATGACGGTAGCGGGCCAATCTAGACCCAGGGTCGTGGGGACGACCCTATAGTCGTCGGACATTTCGGCGGCTTGCCAACTTTGGCCCGGGGTCGTGGGGACGACCCTATAGTCGTCGGACAAGTCGGCGGCTGGCCAACTTTGGCCCGGCGTCGTGGGGACGACCCTATAGTCGTCGGACAAGTCGGCGGCGGGCCAACCTAGTCCCGGGGTCGTGGGGACGACCCAATAATCGTCGGACAAGCCGGCGGCTGGCCAACTTTGGCCCGTGGTTGTGGGGACGACCCTATAGTCGTCGGACAAGTCGGCGGCGAGCCCACCTAGTCGGGACGTCGTGGGGACGACCCTATAGTCGTCGGACAAGCCGGCGGCCGGCCAACCTAGTCCGGGGGTCGTGGGGACGACCCTATAGTCGTCGGACATGTCGGTGGCGGGCCAACCTAGTCCCGGGGTCGTGGGGACGACCCTATAGTCGTCGGACATATCAGCGGCTGGCCAACTTTGGCCCGGGGTCGTGGGGACGACCCTATAGTCGTCGGACAAGTCGGCGGCGGGCCAACCTAGTCCCGGGGTCGTGGGGACGACCCAATAATCGTCGGACAAGCCGGCGGCTGGCCAACTTTGGCCCGTGGTTGTGGGGACGACCCTATAGTCGTCGGACAAGTCGGCGGCGAGCCCACCTAGTCGGGACGTCGTGGGGACGACCCTATAGTCGTCGGACAAGCCGGCGGCCGGCCAACCTAGTCCGGGGGTCGTGGGGACGACCCTATAGTCGTCGGACATGTCGGTGGCGGGCCAACCTAGTCCCGGGGTCGTGGGGACGACCCTATAGTCGTCGGACATGTCGGCGGCGAGCCAACATTGACCCGGGGTCGTGGGGACGACTCTATAGTCGTCGGACATGTCGGTGGCGGGCCAGTCTAGTCCCGGGTCGTGGGGACGACCCTATAGTCGTCGGACATGTCGGCGGCTGGCCAACTTTGGCCCGTGGTCGTGGGGACGTCCCTATTGTCGTCGGAAATGACGGTGGCGGGCCAATCTATTCCCGGGGTCGTGGGGACGACCCTATAGTCGTCGGACAAGTCGGCAGCTTGCCAACTTTGGCACGGAGTCGTGGGGACGACCCTACAGTCGTCGGACAAGTCGGCGGCGAGCCAATCTAGCCCCGCGGTCGTGGGGACGACCCTAAGTCGTCGGACAAGACAGCGGCTGGCCAACATTGGCCCGTGGTCGTGGGGACGACCCTATAGTCGTCGGATATGTCGGCGGCTGGCCAACTTTGGCCCGTGGTCGTGGGGACGACCCTATAGTCGTCGGACATGTCGGCGGCGAGCCCACCTATTCGGGGGGTCGTGGGGACGACCCTATAGTCGTCGGACAAGTCGGCGGCCGGCCAACCTAGTCCGGGGGTCGTGGGGACGACACTATAGTCGTCGGACATGACGGTGGCGGGCCAGTCTTGTCCCGGGTCGTGGGGACGACCCTATAGTCGTCGGAAATGTCGGTGGCTGTCCAACTTTGGCCCAGGGGTCGTGGGGACGACCCTATAGTCGTCGGACATGTCGGCGGCGAGCCAAAATTGACCCGGGGTCGTGGTGACGACTCTATAGTCGTCGGACATGTCGGTGGCGGGCCAGTCTAGTCCCGGGTCGTGGGGACGACCCTATAGTCGTCGGACATGTCGGCGGCTGGCCAAGCTTGGCCCGTGGTCGTGGGGACGACCCTATAGTCGTCGGACATAACGGTGGCGGGCCAATCTAGTCCCGGGGTCGTGGGGACGACCCTATAGTGGTCGGACAAGTCGGCGGCGGGCCTACCTAGTCCCGTGGTCGTGGGGACGACCCTATAGTCGTCGGACTTGACGGTGGCGGGCCAATCTAGTCCCGGGGTCGTGGGGACGACCCAATAGTCGTCGGACATGACGGTGGCGGGCCAGTCTAGTCCCGGGTCGTGGGGACGACCCTATAGTCGTCGGACATGTCGGCGGCTGGCCAACTTTGGCCCGTGGTCGTGGGGACGATCCAATAGTCGTCGGACATGTCGGCGGCTGGCCAACTTTGGCCCGCGGTCGTGGAGACGATCCTATAGTCGTCGGACTTGACGGTGGCGGGCCAATCTAGTCCCGGGGTTGTGGGGACGACCCTATAGTCGTCGGATATGTCGGCGGCTTGCCAAATTTGCCCGGGGTCGTGGGGACGACCCTATAGTCGTCGGACTTGACGGTGGCGGGCCAATCTAGTCCCGGGGTCGTGGGGACGACCCAATAGTCGTTGGACATATCGGCGGCTGGCCAGCTTTGGCCCATGGTCGTGGGGACGACCCTATAGTCGTTGGACATGACGGTGGCAGGCCAATCTAGTCCCGGGGTCGTGGGGACGACCCTATAGTCGTCGGACATTTCGGCGGCATGCCAACTTTGGCCCGGGGTCGTGGGGACGACCC
Organism: Andrena praecox; assembly: GCA_963932275.1. NCBI lineage: Eukaryota > Metazoa > Arthropoda > Insecta > Hymenoptera > Andrenidae > Andrena > Andrena praecox. The sequence goes on along the minus strand of CAWVQO010000017.1, from coordinate 789,395 downwards.
TATAGTCGTTGGACATGACGGTGGCGGGCCAATCTAGTCCCGGGGTCGTAGGGACGACCCCATAGTCGCCGGACATGTCGGCGATTGGCCAACATTGGCCCGGGGTCGTGGGGACGACCCTATAGTCATCGGACATGTCGGCGGCTGGCCAACCTAGTCCCGAGGTCGTGGGGACGACCCTATAGTCGTCGGACTTCACGGTGGCGGGCCAATCTAGTCCCGGGGTCGTGGGGACGACCCTACAGTCGTCGGACATTTCGGCGGCTTGCCAACTTTGGCCCGGGGTCATGGGGACGACCCTATAGTCGTCGGACATGACGGTGGCGGACCAATCTAGTCCCGGGGTCGTGGGGCCGACCCTATAGTCGTCGGACATGTCGGCGGCTGGCCAACTTTGGCCCGTGGTCGTGGGGACGATCCAATAGTCGTCGGACATGTCGGCGGCTGGCCAACTTTGGCCCGCGGTCGTGGGGACGACCCTATAGTCGTTGGACATGTCAGCGGCTGGCCAACTTTGGCCCGGTGTCGTGGGGACGACTCTATAGTCGTCGGACATGTCGGCGGCTGGCCAACATTGGCCCGGGGTCGTGGGGACGACCCTATAGTCGACGGACATGTCGGCGGCTGGCCAACTTTGGCCCGTGGTCGTGGAGACGATCCTATAGTCGTCGGACTTGACGGTGGCGGGCCAATCTAGTCCCCGGGTCGTAGGGACGACCCTATAGTCGTCGGACATGTCGGCGATTGGCCAACATTGGCCCGGGGTCGTGGGGACGACCCTATAGTCGACGGACATGTCGGCGGCTGGCCAACTTTGGCCCGTGGTCGTGGAGACGATCCTATAGTCGTCGGACTTGACGGTGGCGGGCCAATCTAGTCCCGGGGTTGTGGGGACGACCCTATAGTCGTCGGACATTTCGGCGGCTTGCCAACTTTGGCCCGGGGTCGTGGGGACGACCCTATAGTCGTCGGACATGTCGGCGGCTGGCCAACTTTGGCCCGGCGTCGTGGGGACGACCCTATAGTCGTCGCAAATGACGGTGGCGGGCCAATCTATTTCCGGGGTCGTGGGGACGACCGTATAGTCGTCGGACATATCAGCGGCTGGCCAACTTTGGCCCGGGGTCGTGGGGACGACCCTATATTCGTCGGACAAGTCGGCGGTGGGCCAACCTAGTCCCGGGGTCGTGGGGACGACCCAATAATCGTCGGACAAGCCGGCGGCTGGCCAACTTTGGCCCGTGGTTGTGGGGACGACCCTATAGTCGTCGGACAAGTCGGCGGCGAGCCCACCTAGTCGGGACGTCGTGGGGACGACCCTATAGTCGTCGGACAAGCCGGCGGCCGGCCAACCTAGTCCGGGGGTCGTGGGGACGACCCTATAGTCGTCGGACATGTCGGTGGCGGGCCAACCTAGTCCCGGGGTCGTGGGGACGACCCTATAGTCGTCGGACATGTCGGCGGCGAGCCAACATTGACCCGGGGTCGTGGGGACGACTCTATAGTCGTCGGACATGTCGGTGGCGGGCCAGTCTAGTCCCGGGTCGTGGGGACGACCCTATAGTCGTCGGACATATCAGCGGCTGGCCAACTTTGGCCCGTGGTCGTGGGGACGACCCTATAGTCGTCAGACATGACGGTGGCGAGCCAACCTAGTCCCGGGGTCGTGGGGACGACCCTATAGTCGTCGGACATGTCGGCGGCGAGCCAACATTGACCCGGGGTCGTGGGGACGACTCTATAGTCGTCGGACATGTCGGTGGCGGGCCAGTCTAGTCCCGGGTCGTGGGGACGACCCTATAGTCGTCGGACATATCAGCGGCTGGCCAACTTTGGCCCGGGGTCGTGGGGACGACCCTATAGTCGTCGGACAAGTCGGCGGCCGGCCAACCTAGTCCGGGGGTCGTGGTGACGACCCTATAGTCGTCGAACATGACGGTGGCGGGCCAGTCTAGTCCGGGGTCGTGGGGACGACCCTATAGTCGTCGGACATGTCGGCGGCTGGCCAACTTTGGCCCGTGGTCGTGGGGACGACCCTATAGTCGTCGGAAATGTCGGTGGCTGTCCAACTTTGGCCCAGGGGTCGTGGGGACGACCCTATAGTCGGCGGACATGTCGGCGGCGAGCCAACATTGACCCGGGGTCGTGGGGACGACTCTATAGTCGTCGGACATGTCGTTGGCGGGCCAGTCTAGTCGCGGGTCGTGGGGACGACCCTATAGTCGTCGGACATGTCGGCGGCTGGCCAACTTTGGCCCGTGGTCGTGGGGACGACCCTATAGTCCTCGGAAATGTCGGTGGCTGTCCAACTTTGGCCCAGGGGTCGTGGGGACGACCCTATAGTCGTCGGACATGTCGGCGGCGAGCCAACATTGACCCGGGGTCGTGGGGACGACTCTATAGTCGTCGGACATGTCGGTGGCGGGCCAGTCTAGTCCCGGGTCATGGGGACGACCCTATAGTGGTCGGACATGTCGGCGGCTGGCTAACTTTGGCCCGTGGTCGTGGGGACGACCCAATAGTCGTTGGACATGTCGGCGGCTGGCTAACTTTGGGCCGTGGTCGTGGAGACGGTCCTATAGTCGTCGGACTTGACGGTGGCGGGCCAATCTAGTCCCGGGGTTGTGGGGACGACCCTATAGTCGTCGGATATGTCGGCGGCTTGCCAAATTTGCCCGGGGTCGTGGGGACGACCCTATAGTCGTCGGACTTGACGGTGGCGGGCCAATCTAGTCCCGGGGTCGTGGGGACGACCCTATAGGCGTCGGACATGTCGGCGGCTTGCCAAATTTGCCCGGGGTCGTGGGGACGACCCTATAGTCGTCGGACTTGACGGTGGCGGGCCAATCTAGTCCCGGGGTTGTGGGGACGACCCTATAGTCGTCGGATATGTCGGCGGCTTGCCAAATTTGCCCGGGGTCGTGGGGACGACCCTATAGTCGTCGGACTTGACGGTGGCGGGCCAATCTAGTCCCGGGGTCGTGGGGACGACCCAATAGTCGTTGGACATATCGGCGGCTGGCCAACTTTGGCCCATGGTCGTGGGGACGACCCTATAGTCGTTGGACATGACGGTGGCGGGCCAATCTAGTCCCGGGGTTGTGGGGACGACCCTATAGTCGTCGGACATGTCGGCGGCGAGCCAAAATTGACCCGGGGTCGTGGTGACGACTCTATAGTCGTCGGACATGTCGGTGGCGGGCCAGTCTAGTCCCGGGTCGTGGGGACGACCCTATAGTCGTCGGACATGTCGGCGGCTGGCCAACTTTGGCCCGTGGTCGTGGGGACGTCCCTATTGTCGTCGGAAATGACGGTGGCGGGCCAATCTATTCCCGGGGTCGTGGGGACGACCCTATAGTCGTCGGACAAGTCGGCAGCTTGCCAACTTTGGCACGGAGTCGTGGGGACGACCCTACAGTCGTCGGACAAGTCGGCGGCGAGCCAATCTAGCCCCGCGGTCGTGGGGACGACCCTAAGTCGTCGGACAAGTCAGCGGCTGGCCAACATTGGCCCGTGGTCGTGGGGACGACCCTATAGTCGTCGGATATGTCGGCGGCTGGCCAACTTTGGCCCGTGGTCGTGGGGACGACCCTATAGTCGTCGGACATGTCGGCGGCGAGCCCACCTATTCGGGGGGTCGTGGGGACGACCCTATAGTCGTCGGACAAGTCGGCGGCCGGCCAACCTAGTCCGGGGGTCGTGGGGACGACACTATAGTCGTCGGACATGACGGTGGCGGGCCAGTCTTGTCCCGGGTCGTGGGGACGACCCTATAGTCGTCGGAAATGTCGGTGGCTGTCCAACTTTGGCCCAGGGGTCGTGGGGACGACCCTATAGTCGTCGGACATGTCGGCGGCGAGCCAAAATTGACCCGGGGTCGTGGTGACGACTCTATAGTCGTCGGACATGTCGGTGGCGGGCCAGTCTAGTCCCGGGTCGTGGGGACGACCCTATAGTCGTCGGACATGTCGGCGGCGAGCCAACATTGACCCGGGGTCGTGGGGACGACTCTATAGTCGTTGGACATGACGGTGGCGGGCCAATCTAGTCCCGGGGTTGTGGGGACGACCCTATAGTCGTCGGACATGTCGGCGGCGAGCCAAAATTGACCCGGGGTCGTGGTGACGACTCTATAGTCGTCGGACATGTCGGTGGCGGGCCAGTCTAGTCCCGGGTCGTGGGGACGACCCTATAGTCGTCGGACATATCAGCGGCTGGCCAACTTTGGCCCGGGGTCGTGGGGACGACCCTATAGTCGTCGGACAAGTCGGCGGCCGGCCAACCTAGTCCGGGGGTCGTGGTGACGACCCTATAGTCGTCGAACATGACGGTGGCGGGCCAGTCTAGTCCGGGGTCGTGGGGACGACCCTATAGTCGTCGGACATGTCGGCGGCTGGCCAACTTTGGCCCGTGGTCGTGGGGACGACCCTATAGTCGTCGGAAATGTCGATGGCTGTCCAACTTTGGCCCAGGGGTCGTGGGGACGACCCTATAGTCGGCGGACATGTCGGCGGCGAGCCAACATTGACCCGGGGTCGTGGGGACGACTCTATAGTCGTCGGACATGTCGTTGGCGGGCCAGTCTAGTCGCGGGTCGTGGGGACGACCCTATAGTCGTCGGACATGTCGGCGGCTGGCCAACTTTGGCCCGTGGTCGTGGGGACGACCCTATAGTCCTCGGAAATGTCGGTGGCTGTCCAACTTTGGCCCAGGGGTCGTGGGGACGACCCTATAGTCGTCGGACATGTCGGCGGCGAGCCAACATTGACCCGGGGTCGTGGGGACGACTCTATAGTCGTCGGACATGTCGGTGGCGGGCCAGTCTAGTCCCGGGTCATGGGGACGACCCTATAGTGGTCGGACATGTCGGCGGCTGGCTAACTTTGGCCCGTGGCCGTGGGGACGACCTAATAGTCGTTGGACATGTCGGCGGCTGGCTACCTTTGGGCCGTGGTCGTGGAGACGGTCCTATAGTCGTCGGACTTGACGGTGGCGGGCCAATCTAGTCCCGGGGTTGTGGGGACGACCCTATAGTCGTCGGATATGTCGGCGGCTTGCCAAATTTGCCCGGGGTCGTGGGGACGACCCTATAGTCGTCGGACTTGACGGTGGCGGGCCAATCTAGTCCCGGGGTCGTGGGGACGACCCTATAGTCGTCGGACATGTCGGCGGCTGGCTAACTTTGGCCCGTGGTCGTGGGGACGACCCAATAGTCGTTGGACATGTCGGCGGCTGGCTAACTTTGGGCCGTGGTCGTGGAGACGGTCCTATAGTCGTCGGTCTTGACGGTGGCGGGCCAATCTAGTCCCGGGGTTGTGGGGACGACCCTATAGTCGTCGGATATGTCGGCGGCTTGCCAAATTTGCCCGGGGTCGTGGGGACGACCCTATAGTCGTCGGACTTGACGGTGGCGGGCCAATCTAGTCCCGGGGTTGTGGGGACGACCCTATAGTCGTCGGATATGTCGGCGGCTTGCCAAATTTGCCCGGGGTCGTGGGGACGACCCTATAGTCGTCGGACTTGACGGTGGCGGGCCAATCTAGTCCCGGGGTCGTGGGGACGACCCAATAGTCGTTGGACATATCGGCGGCTGGCCAACTTTGGCCCATGGTCGTGGGGACGACCCTATAGTCGTTGGACATGACGGTGGCGGGCCAATCTAGTCCCGGGGTTGTGGGGACGACCCTATAGTCGTCGGACATGTCGGCGGCGAGCCAAAATTGACCCGGGGTCGTGGTGACGACTCTATAGTCGTCGGACATGTCGGTGGCGGGCCAGTCTAGTCCCGGGTCGTGGGGACGACCCTATAGTCGTCGGACATGTCGGCGGCTGGCCAACTTTGGCCCGTGGTCGTGGGGACGTCCCTATTGTCGTCGGAAATGACGGTGGCGGGCCAATCTATTCCCGGGGTCGTGGGGACGACCCTATAGTCGTCGGACAAGTCGGCAGCTTGCCAACTTTGGCACGGAGTCGTGGGGACGACCCTACAGTCGTCGGACAAGTCGGCGGCGAGCCAATCTAGCCCCGCGGTCGTGGGGACGACCCTAAGTCGTCGGACAAGACAGCGGCTGGCCAACATTGGCCCGTGGTCGTGGGGACGACCCTATAGTCGTCGGATATGTCGGCGGCTGGCCAACTTTGGCCCGTGGTCGTGGGGACGACCCTATAGTCGTCGGACATGTCGGCGGCGAGCCCACCTATTCGGGGGGTCGTGGGGACGACGCTATAGTCGTCGGACAAGTCGGCGGCCGGCCAACCTAGTCCGGGGGTCGTGGGGACGACACTATAGTCGTCGGACATGACGGTGGCGGGCCAGTCTTGTCCCGGGTCGTGGGGACGACCCTATAGTCGTCGGAAATGTCGGTGGCTGTCCAACTTTGGCCCAGGGGTCGTGGGGACGACCCTATAGTCGTCGGACATGTCGGCGGCGAGCCAAAATTGACCCGGGGTCGTGGTGACGACTCTATAGTCGTCGGACATGTCGGTGGCGGGCCAGTCTAGTCCCGGGTCGTGGGGACGACCCTATAGTCGTCGGACATGTCGGCGGCTGGCCAACTTTGGCCCGTGGTCGTGGGGACGACCCTATAGTCGTCAGACATGACGGTGGCGAGCCAACCTAGTCCCGGGGTCGTGGGGACGACCCTATTGTCGTCGGACATGTCGGCGATTGGCCAACATTGGCCCGGGGTCGTGGGGACGACCCTATAGTCGTCGGACATGTCTGCGGCTGGCCAACCTAGTCCCGAGGTCGTGGGGACGACCCTATAGTCGTCGGACATGTCTGCGGCTGGCCAATCTAGTCCCGGGGTCGTGGGGACGACCCTATAGTCGTCGGACAAGTGGGCGGCGGGCCTACCTAGTCCCGAGGTCGTGGGGACGACCCTATAGTCGTCGGATAAGTCGGCGGCCGGCCAACCTAGTCCGGGGGTCGTGGGGACGACCCTATAGTCGTCGGACATGACGGTGGCGGGCCAGTCTAGTCCCGGGTCGTGGGGACGACCCTATAGTCGTCGGACATATCAGCGGCTGGCCAACTTTGGCCCGTGGTCGTGGGGACGACCCTATAGTCGTCAGACATGACGGTGGCGAGCCAATCTAATCCCGGGGTTGTGGGGACGACCCTATAGTCGTCGGATATGTCGGCGGCTTGCCAAATTTGGCCCGTGGTCGTGGGGACGACCCTATAGTCGTCAGACATGACGGTGGCGAGCCAATCTAATCCCGGGGTTGTGGGGACGACCCTATAGTCGTCGGATATGTCGGCGGCTTGCCAAATTTGCCCGGGGTCGTGGGGACGACCCTATAGTCGTCGGACATGTCGGCGGCGAGCCAACATTGACCCGGGGTCGTGGGGACGACTCTATAGTCGTCGGACATGTCGGTGGCGGGCCAGTCTAGTCCCGGGTCGTGGGGACGACCCTATAGTCGTCGGACATATCAGCGGCTGGCCAACTTTGGCCCGGGGTCGTGGGGACGACCCTATAGTCGTCGGACAAGTCGGCGGCCGGCCAACCTAGTCCGGGGGTCGTGGTGACGACCCTATAGTCGTCGAACATGACGGTGGCGGGCCAGTCTAGTCCGGGGTCGTGGGGACGACCCTATAGTCGTCGGACATGTCGGCGGCTGGCCAACTTTGGCCCGTGGTCGTGGGGACGACCCTATAGTCGTCGGAAATGTCGGTGGCTGTCCAACTTTGGCCCAGGGGTCGTGGGGACGACCCTATAGTCGGCGGACATGTCGGCGGCGAGCCAACATTGACCCGGGGTCGTGGGGACGACTCTATAGTCGTCGGACATGTCGTTGGCGGGCCAGTCTAGTCCCGGGTCGTGGGGACGACCCTATAGTCGTCGGACATGTCGGCGGCTGGCCAACTTTGGCCCGTGGTCGTGGGGACGTCCCTATTGTCGTCGGAAATGACGGTGGCGGGCCAATCTATTCCCGGGGTCGTGGGGACGACCCTATAGTCGTCGGACAAGTCGGCAGCTTGCCAACTTTGGCACGGAGTCGTGGGGACGACCCTACAGTCGTCGGACAAGTCGGCGGCGAGCCCACCTAGTGGGGCGGTCGTGGGGACGACCCTATAGTCGTCGGACAAGTCGGCGGCCGGCCAACCTAGTCCGGGGGTCGTGGGGACGACCCTATAGTCGTCGGACATGACGGTGGCGGGCCAGTCTAGTCCCGGGTCGTGGGGACGACCCTATAGTCGTCGGACATGTCGGCGGCTGGCAAACTTTGGCCCGTGGTCGTGGGGACGACCCTATAGTCGTCGGAAAGGTCGGTGGCTGTCCAACTTTGGCCCAGGGGTCGTGGGGACGACCCTATAGTCGTCGGACATGTCGGCGGCGAGCCAACATTGACCCGGGGTCGTGGGGACGACTCTATAGTCGTCGGACATGTCGGTGGCGGGCCAGTCTAGTCCCGGGTCGTGGGGACGACCCTATAGTCGTCGGATATATCAGCGGCTGGCCAACTTTGGCCCGGGTTCGTGGGGACGACCCTATAGTCGTCGGACATGACGGTGGCGGGCCAGTCTAGTCCCGGGTCATGGGGACGACCCTATAGTCGTCGGACAAGTCGGCGGCTGGGCAACTTTAGCCCGTGGTCGTGGGGACGACCCTATAGTCGTCAGACATGACGGTGGCGAGCCAACCTAGTCCCGGGGTCGTGGGGACGACCCTATAGTCGTCGGACAAGTCGGCGGCGGGGCAACCTAGTCCCGGGGTCGTGGGGACGACCCTATAGTCGTCGGACATGACGGTGGCGGGCCAGTCTAGTCCCGGGTCGTGGGGACGACCCTATAGTCGTCGGACATGTCGGCGATTGGCCAACATTGGCCCGGGGTCGTGGGGACGACCCTATAGTCGTCGGACATGTCTGCGGCTGGCCAACCTAGTCCCGAGGTCGTGGGGACGACCCTATAGTCGTCGGACTTGTCGCTGGCGAGCCAATCTAGTCCCGGGGTCGTGGGGACGACCCTATAGTCGTCGGACATGTCGGCGGCTGGCTAACTTTGGCCCGTGGTCGTGGGGACGAGCCTATAGTCGTCGGACATAACGGTGGCGGGCCAATCTAGTCCCGGGGTCGTGGGGACGACCCTATAGTCTTCGGACAAGTCGGCGGCGGGCCTACCTAGTCCCGGGGTCGTGGGGACGACCCTATAGTCGTCGGATAAGTCGGCAGCTTGCCAACTTTGGCCCGGGGTCGTGGGAACGACCCTATAGTCGTCGGACAAGTCGGCGGCGAGCCCACCTAGTCGGGGGGTCGTGGGGACGACCCTATAGTCGTCGGACAAGTCGGCGGCCGGCCAACCTAGTCCGGGGGTCGTGGGGACGACCCTATAGTCGTCGGACATGACGGTGGCGGGGCAGTCTAGTCCCGGGTCGTGGGGACGACCCTACAGTCGTCGGACAAGTCGGCGGCGAGCCAATCTAGTCCCGCGGTCGTGGGGACGACCCTATAGTCGTCGGACAAGTCAGCGGCTGGCCTACATTGGCCCGTGGTCGTGGGGACGACCATATAGTCGTCGGACATGACGGTGGCGGGCCACTCTAGTCCCGGGTCGTGGGGACGACCCTATAGTCGTCGGACATGTCGGCGGCTGGCCAACTTTGGCCCGGGGTCGTGGGGACGACCCTATAGTCGTCGGATATGTCGGCGGCTGGCCAACTTTGGCCCGTGGTCGTGGGGACGACCCTATAGTCGTCGGACATAACGGTGGCGGGCCAATCTAGTCCCGGAGTCGTGGGGACGACCCCATAGTCGTCGGACAAGTCGGCGGCGGGCCTACCTAGTCCCGGGGTCGTGGGGACGACCCTATAGTCGTCGGATAAGTCGGCAGCTTGCCAACTTTGGCCCGGGGTCGTGGGAACGACCCTATAGTCGTCGGACAAGTCGGGGGCGAGCCCACCTAGTCGGGGGGTCGTGGGGACGACCCTATAGTCGTCGGACAAGTCGGCGGCCGGCCAACCTAGTCCGGGGGTCGTGGGGACGACCCTATAGTCGTCGGACATGACGGTGGCGGGCCAGTCTAGTCCCGGGTCGTGGGGACGACCCTACAGTCGTCGGAAAAGTCGGCGGCGAGCCAATCTAGTCCCGCGGTCGTGGGGACGACCCTATAGTCGTCGGACAAGTCAGCGGCTGGCCTACATTGGCCCGTGGTCGTGGGGACGACCCTATAGTCGTCAGACATGACGGTGGCGAGCCAACCTAGTCCCGGGGTCGTGGGGACGACCCTATAGTCGTCGGACATGTCGGCGGCGAGCCAACATTGACCCGGGGTCGTGGGGACGACTCTATAGTCGTCGGACATGTCGGTGGCGGGCCAGTCTAGTCCCGGGTCGTGGGGACGACCCTATAGTCGTCGGACATATCAGCGGCTGGCCAACTTTGGCCCGGGGTCGTGGGGACGACCCTATAGTCGTCGGACAAGTCGGCGGCCGGCCAACCTAGTCCGGGGGTCGTGGTGACGACCCTATAGTCGTCGAACATGACGGTGGCGGGCCAGTCTAGTCCGGGGTCGTGGGGACGACCCTATAGTCGTCGGACATGTCGGCGGCTGGCCAACTTTGGCCCGTGGTCGTGGGGACGACCCTATAGTCGTCGGAAATGTCGGTGGCTGTCCAACTTTGGCCCAGGGGTCGTGGGGACGACCCTATAGTCGGCGGACATGTCGGCGGCGAGCCAACATTGACCCGGGGTCGTGGGGACGACTCTATAGTCGTCGGACATGTCGTTGGCGGGCCAGTCTAGTCCCGGGTCGTGGGGACGACCCTATAGTCGTCGGACATGTCGGCGGCTGGCCAACTTTGGCCCGTGGTCGTGGGGACGTCCCTATTGTCGTCGGAAATGACGGTGGCGGGCCAATCTATTCCCGGGGTCGTGGGGACGACCCTATAGTCGTCGGACAAGTCGGCAGCTTGCCAACTTTGGCACGGAGTCGTGGGGACGACCCTACAGTCGTCGGACAAGTCGGCGGCGAGCCAATCTAGCCCCGCGGTCGTGGGGACGACCCTAAGTCGTCGGACAAGTCAGCGGCTGGCCAACATTGGCCCGTGGTCGTGGGGACGACCCTATAGTCGTCGGATATGTCGGCGGCTGGCCAACTTTGGCCCGTGGTCGTGGGGACGACCCTATAGTCGTCGGACATGTCGGCGGCGAGCCCACCTATTCGGGGGGTCGTGGGGACGACCCTATAGTCGTCGGACAAGTCGGCGGCCGGCCAACCTAGTCCGGGGGTCGTGGGGACGACACTATAGTCGTCGGACATGACGGTGGCGGGCCAGTCTTGTCCCGGGTCGTGGGGACGACCCTATAGTCGTCGGAAATGTCGGTGGCTGTCCAACTTTGGCCCAGGGGTCGTGGGGACGACCCTATAGTCGTCGGACATGTCGGCGGCGAGCCAAAATTGACCCGGGGTCGTGGTGACGACTCTATAGTCGTCGGACATGTCGGTGGCGGGCCAGTCTAGTCCCGGGTCGTGGGGACGACCCTATAGTCGTCGGACATGTCGGCGGCTGGCCAAGTTTGGCCCGTGGTCGTGGGGACGACCCTATAGTCGTCGGACATAACGGTGGCGGGCCAATCTAGTCCCGGGGTCGTGGGGACGACCCTATAGTCGTCGGACAAGTCGCCGGCGGGCCAACTTTGGCCCGTGGTCGTGGGGACGACCCTATAGTCGTCGGACATAACGGTGGCGGGCCAATCTAGTCCCGGGGTCGTGGGGACGACCCTATAGTGGTCGGACAAGTCGGCGGCGGGCCTACCTAGTCCCGGGGTCGTGGGGACGACCCTATAGTCGTCGGATAAGTCGGCAGCTTGCCAACTTTGGCCCGGGGTCGTGGGAACGACCCTATAGTCGTCGGACAAGTCGGCGGCGAGCCCACCTAGTGGGGCGGTCGTGGGGACGACCCTATAGTCGTCGGACAAGTCGGCGGCCGGCCAACCTAGTCCGGGGGTCGTGGGGACGACCCTATAGTCGTCGGACATGACGGTGGCGGGCCAGTCTAGTCCCGGGTCGTGGGGACGACCCTATAGTCGTCGGACATGTCGGCGGCTGGCAAACTTTGGCCCGTGGTCGTGGGGACGACCCTATAGTCGTCGGAAAGGTCGGTGGCTGTCCAACTTTGGCCCAGGGGTCGTGGGGACGACCCTATAGTCGTCGGACATGTCGGCGGCGAGCCAACATTGACCCGGGGTCGTGGGGACGACTCTATAGTCGTCGGACATGTCGGTGGCGGGCCAGTCTAGTCCCGGGTCGTGGGGACGACCCTATAGTCGTCGGATATATCAGCGGCTGGCCAACTTTGGCCCGGGTTCGTGGGGACGACCCTATAGTCGTCGGACATGACGGTGGCGGGCCAGTCTAGTCCCGGGTCATGGGGACGACCCTATAGTCGTCGGACAAGTCGGCGGCTGGGCAACTTTAGCCCGTGGTCGTGGGGACGACCCTATAGTCGTCAGACATGACGGTGGCGAGCCAACCTAGTCCCGGGGTCGTGGGGACGACCCTATAGTCGTCGGACAAGTCGGCGGCGGGGCAACCTAGTCCCGGGGTCGTGGGGACGACCCTATAGTCGTCGGACATGACGGTGGCGGGCCAGTCTAGTCCCGGGTCGTGGGGACGACCCTATAGTCGTCGGACATGTCGGCGATTGGCCAACATTGGCCCGGGGTCGTGGGGACGACCCTATAGTCGTCGGACATGTCTGCGGCTGGCCAACCTAGTCCCGAGGTCGTGGGGACGACCCTATAGTCGTCGGACTTGTCGCTGGCGAGCCAATCTAGTCCCGGGGTCGTGGGGACGACCCTATAGTCGTCGGACATGTCGGCGGCTGGCTAACTTTGGCCCGTGGTCGTGGGGACGAGCCTATAGTCGTCGGACATAACGGTGGCGGGCCAATCTAGTCCCGGGGTCGTGGGGACGACCCTATAGTCGTCGGACAAGTCGGCGGCGGGCCTACCTAGTCCCGGGGTCGTGGGGACGACCCTATAGTCGTCGGATAAGTCGGCAGCTTGCCAACTTTGGCCCGGGGTCGTGGGAACGACCCTATAGTCGTCGGACAAGTCGGCGGCGAGCCCACCTAGTCGGGGGGTCGTGGGGACGACCCTATAGTCGTCGGACAAGTCGGCGGCCGGCCAACCTAGTCCGGGGGTCGTGGGGACGACCCTATAGTCGTCGGACATGACGGTGGCGGGGCAGTCTAGTCCCGGGTCGTGGGGACGACCCTACAGTCGTCGGACAAGTCGGCGGCGAGCCAATCTAGTCCCGCGGTCGTGGGGACGACCCTATAGTCGTCGGACAAGTCAGCGGCTGGCCTACATTGGCCCGTGGTCGTGGGGACGACCATATAGTCGTCGGACATGACGGTGGCGGGCCACTCTAGTCCCGGGTCGTGGGGACGACCCTATAGTCGTCGGACATGTCGGCGGCTGGCCAACTTTGGCCCGGGGTCGTGGGGACGACCCTATAGTCGTCGGATATGTCGGCGGCTGGCCAACTTTGGCCCGTGGTCGTGGGGACGACCCTATAGTCGTCGGACATAACGGTGGCGGGCCAATCTAGTCCCGGAGTCGTGGGGACGACCCCATAGTCGTCGGACAAGTCGGCGGCGGGCCTACCTAGTCCCGGGGTCGTGGGGACGACCCTATAGTCGTCGGATAAGTCGGCAGCTTGCCAACTTTGGCCCGGGGTCGTGGGAACGACCCTATAGTCGTCGGACAAGTCGGGGGCGAGCCCACCTAGTCGGGGGGTCGTGGGGACGACCCTATAGTCGTCGGACAAGTCGGCGGCCGGCCAACCTAGTCCGGGGGTCGTGGGGACGACCCTATAGTCGTCGGACATGACGGTGGCGGGCCAGTCTAGTCCCGGGTCGTGGGGACGACCCTACAGTCGTCGGACAAGTCGGCGGCGAGCCAATCTAGTCCCGCGGTCGTGGGGACGACCCTATAGTCGTCGGACAAGTCAGCGGCTGGCCTACATTGGCCCGTGGTCGTGGGGACGACCCTATAGTCGTCAGACATGACGGTGGCGAGCCAACCTAGTCCCGGGGTCGTGGGGACGACCCTATAGTCGTCGGACATGTCGGCGATTGGCCAACATTGGCCCGGGGTCGTGGGGACGACCCTATAGTCGTCGGACATGTCTGCGGCTGGCCAACCTAGTCCCGAGGTCGTGGGGACGACCCTATAGTCGTCGGACTTGTCGCTGGCGGGCCAATCTAGTCCCGGGGTCGTGGGGACGACCCTATAGTCGTCGGACATGTCGGCGGCTGGCTAACTTTGGCCCGTGGTCGTGGGGACGAGCCTATAGTCGTCGGACATAACGGTGGCGGGCCAATCTAGTCCCGGGGTCGTGGGGACGACCCTATAGTCGTCGGACAAGTGGGCGGCGGGCCTACCTAGTCCCGGGGTCGTGGGCACGACCCTATAGTCGTCGGATAAGTCGGCAGCTTGCCAACTTTGGCCCGGGGTCGTGGGAACGACCCTATAGTCGTCGGACAAGTCGGCGGCGAGCCCACCTAGTCGGGGGGTCGTGGGGACGACCCTATAGTCGTCGGACAAGTCGGCGGCCGGCCAACCTAGTCCGGGGGTCGTGGGGACGACCCTATAGTCGTCGGACATGACGGTGGCGGGCCAGTCTAGTCCCGGGTCGTGGGGACGACCCTACAGTCGTCGGACAAGTCGGCGGCGAGCCAATCTAGTCCCGCGGTCGTGGGGACGACCCTATAGTCGTCGGACAAGTCAGCGGCTGGCCTACATTGGCCCGTGGTCGTGGGGACGACCATATAGTCGTCGGACATGACGGTGGCGGGCCACTCTAGTCCCGGGTCGTGGGGACGACCCTATAGTCGTCGGACATATCAGCGGCTGGCCAACTTTGGCCCGTGGTCGTGGGGACGACCCTATAGTCGTCAGACATGACGGTGGCGAGCCAATCTAATCCCGGGGTTGTGGGGACGACCCTATAGTCGTCGGATATGTCGGCGGCTTGCCAAATTTGCCCGGGGTCGTGGGGACGACCCTATAGTCGTCGGACATGTCGGCGGCGAGCCAACATTGACCCGGGGTCGTGGGGACGACTCTATAGTCGTCGGACATGTCGGTGGCGGGCCAGTCTAGTCCCGGGTCGTGGGGACGAGCCTATAGTCGTCGGACATATCAGCGGCTGGCCAACTTTGGCCCGGGGTCGTGGGGACGACCCTATAGTCGTCGGACAAGTCGGCGGCCGGCCAACCTAGTCCGGGGGTCGTGGTGACGACCCTATAGTCGTCGAACATGACGGTGGCGGGCCAGTCTAGTCCGGGGTCGTGGGGACGACCCTATAGTCGTCGGACATGTCGGCGGCTGGCCAACTTTGGCCCGTGGTCGTGGGGACGACCCTATAGTCGTCGGAAATGTCGGTGGCTGTCCAACTTTGGCCCAGGGGTCGTGGGGACGACCCTATAGTCGGCGGACATGTCGGCGGCGAGCCAACATTGACCCGGGGTCGTGGGGACGACTCTATAGTCGTCGGACATGTCGTTGGCGGGCCAGTCTAGTCGCGGGTCGTGGGGACGACCCTATAGTCGTCGGACATGTCGGCGGCTGGCCAACTTTGGCCCGTGGTCGTGGGGACGACCCTATAGTCGTCGGAAATGTCGGTGGCTGTCCAACTTTGGCCCAGGGGTCGTGGGGACGACCCTATAGTCGTCGGACATGTCGGCGGCGAGCCAACATTGACCCGGGGTCGTGGGGACGACTCTATAGTCGTCGGACATGTCGGTGGCGGGCCAGTCTAGTCCCGGGTCATGGGGACGACCCTATAGTAGTCGGACATGTCGGCGGCTGGCTAACTTTGGCCCGTGGTCGTGGGGACGACCCAATAGTCGTTGGACATGTCGGCGGCTGGCTAACTTTGGGCCGTGGTCGTGGAGACGGTCCTATAGTCGTCGGACTTGACGGTGGCGGGCCAATCTAGTCCCGGGGTTGTGGGGACGACCCTATAGTCGTCGGATATGTCGGCGGCTTGCCAAATTTGCCCGGGGTCGTGGGGACGACCCTATAGTCGTCGGACTTGACGGTGGCGGGCCAATCTAGTCCCGGGGTCGTGGGGACGACCCTATAGTCGTCGGACATGTCGGCGGCTGGCTAACTTTGGCCCGTGGTCGTGGGGACGACCCAATAGTCGTTGGACATGTCGGCGGCTGGCTGACTTTGGGCCGTGGTCGTGGAGACGGTCCTATAGTCGTCGGACTTGACGGTGGCGGGCCAATCTAGTCCCGGGGTTGTGGGGACGACCCTATAGTCGTCGGATATGTCGGCGGCTTGCCAAATTTGCCCGGGGTCGTGGGGACGACCCTATAGTCGTCGGACTTGACGGTGGCGGGCCAATCTATTCCCGGGGTCGTGGGGACGACCCAATAGTCGTTGGACATATCGGCGGCTGGCCAACTTTGGCCCATGGTCGTGGGGACGACCCTATAGTCGTTGGACATGACGGTGGCGGGCCAATCTAGTCCCGGGGTTGTGGGGACGACCCTATAGTCGTCGGAAATGTCGGTGGCTGTCCAACTTTGGCCCAGGGGTCGTGGGGACGACCCTATAGTCGGCGGACATGTCGGCGGCGAGCCAACATTGACCCGGGGTCGTGGGGACGACTCTATAGTCGTCGGACATGTCGTTGGCGGGCCAGTCTAGTCCCGGGTCGTGGGGACGACCCTATAGTCGTCGGACATGTCGGCGGCTGGCCAACTTTGGCCCGTGGTCGTGGGGACGTCCCTATTGTCGTCGGAAATGACGGTGGCGGGCCAATCTATTCCCGGGGTCGTGGGGACGACCCTATAGTCGTCGGACAAGTCGGCAGCTTGCCAACTTTGGCACGGAGTCGTGGGGACGACCCTACAGTCGTCGGACAAGTCGGCGGCGAGCCAATCTAGCCCCGCGGTCGTGGGGACGACCCTAAGTCGTCGGACAAGTCAGCGGCTGGCCAACATTGGCCCGTGGTCGTGGGGACGACCCTATAGTCGTCGGATATGTCGGCGGCTGGCCAACTTTGGCCCGTGGTCGTGGGGACGACCCTATAGTCGTCGGACATGTCGGCGGCGAGCCCACCTATTCGGGGGGTCGTGGGGACGACCCTATAGTCGTCGGACAAGTCGGCGGCCGGCCAACCTAGTCCGGGGGTCGTGGGGACGACACTATAGTCGTCGGACATGACGGTGGCGGGCCAGTCTTGTCCCGGGTCGTGGGGACGACCCTATAGTCGTCGGAAATGTCGGTGGCTGTCCAACTTTGGCCCAGGGGTCGTGGGGACGGCCCTATAGTCGTCGGACATGTCGGCGGCGAGCCAAAATTGACCCGGGGTCGTGGTGACGACTCTATAGTCGTCGGACATGTCGGTGGCGGGCCAGTCTAGTCCCGGGTCGTGGGGACGACCCTATAGTCGTCGGACATGTCGGCGGCTGGCCAAGTTTGGCCCGTGGTCGTGGGGACGACCCTATAGTCGTCGGACATAACGGTGGCGGGCCAATCTAGTCCCGGGGTCGTGGGGACGACCCTATAGTCGTCGGACAAGTCGCCGGCGGGCCAACTTTGGCCCGTGGTCGTGGGGACGACCCTATAGTCGTCGGACATAACGGTGGCGGGCCAATCTAGTCCCGGGGTCGTGGGGACGAACCTATAGTGGTCGGACAAGTCGGCGGCGGGCCTACCTAGTCCCGGGGTCGTGGGGACGACCCTATAGTCGTCGGATAAGTCGGCAGCTTGCCAACTTTGGCCCGGGGTCGTGGGAACGACCCTATAGTCGTCGGACAAGTCGGCGGCGAGCCCACCTAGTGGGGCGGTCGTGGGGACGACCCTATAGTCGTCGGACAAGTCGGCGGCCGGCCAACCTAGTCCGGGGGTCGTGGGGACGACCCTATAGTCGTCGGACATGACGGTGGCGGGCCAGTCTAGTCCCGGGTCGTGGGGACGACCCTATAGTCGTCGGACATGTCGGCGGCTGGCAAACTTTGGCCCGTGGTCGTGGGGACGACCCTATAGTCGTCGGAAAGGTCGGTGGCTGTCCAACTTTGGCCCAGGGGTCGTGGGGACGACCCTATAGTCGTCGGACATGTCGGCGGCGAGCCAACATTGACCCGGGGTCGTGGGGACGACTCTATAG
This sequence comes from Andrena praecox, assembly GCA_963932275.1. Taxonomy (NCBI): domain Eukaryota; kingdom Metazoa; phylum Arthropoda; class Insecta; order Hymenoptera; family Andrenidae; genus Andrena; species Andrena praecox. The sequence goes on along the minus strand of CAWVQO010000017.1, from coordinate 771,256 downwards.
TCGTCGGACATGTCGGTGGCGGGCCAGTCTAGTCCCGGGTCGTGGGGACGACCCTATAGTCGTCGGATATATCAGCGGCTGGCCAACTTTGGCCCGGGGTCGTGGGGACGACCCTATAGTCGTCGGACATGACGGTGGCGGGCCAGTCTAGTCCCGGGTCATGGGGACGACCCTATAGTCGTCGGACAAGTCGGCGGCTGGGCAACTTTAGCCCGTGGTCGTGGGGACGACCCTATAGTCGTCAGACATGACGGTGGCGAGCCAACCTAGTCCCGGGGTCGTGGGGACGACCCTATAGTCGTCGGACAAGTCGGCGGCGGGGCAACCTAGTCCCGGGGTCGTGGGGACGACCCTATAGTCGTCGGACATGACGGTGGCGGGCCAGTCTAGTCCCGGGTCGTGGGGACGACCCTATAGTCGTCGGACATGTCGGCGATTGGCCAACATTGGCCCGGGGTCGTGGGGACGACCCTATAGTCGTCGGACATGTCGGCGATTGGCCAACATTGGCCCGGGGTCGTGGGGACGACCCTATAGTCGTCGGACATGTCTGCGGCTGGCCAACCTAGTCCCGAGGTCGTGGGGACGACCCTATAGTCGTCGGACTTGTCGCTGGCGGGCCAATCTAGTCCCGGGGTCGTGGGGACGACCCTATAGTCGTCGGACATGTCGGCGGCTGGCTAACTTTGGCCCGTGGTCGTGGGGACGACTCTATAGTCGTCGGACATGTCGGTGGCGGGCCAGTCTAGTCCCGGGTCGTGGGGACGACCCTATAGTCGTCGGACATGTCGGCGGCTGGCCAAGTTTGGCCCGTGGTCGTGGGGACGACCCTATAGTCGTCGGACATAACGGTGGCGGGCCAATCTAGTCCCGGGGTCGTGGGGACGACCCTATAGTCGTCGGACAAGTCGCCGGCGGGCCAACTTTGGCCCGTGGTCGTGGGGACGACCCTATAGTCGTCGGACATAACGGTGGCGGGCCAATCTAGTCCCGGGGTCGTGGGGACGACCCTATAGTCGTCGGACAAGTCGGCGGCTGGGCAACTTTAGCCCGTGGTCGTGGGGACGACCCTATAGTCGTCAGACATGACGGTGGCGAGCCAACCTAGTCCCGGGGTCGTGGGGACGACCCTATAGTCGTCGGACAAGTCGGCGGCGGGGCAACCTAGTCCCGGGGTCGTGGGGACGACCCTATAGTCGTCGGACATGACGGTGGCGGGGCAGTCTAGTCCCGGGTCGTGGGGACGACCCTACAGTCGTCGGACAAGTCGGCGGCGAGCCAATCTAGTCCCGCGGTCGTGGGGATGACCCTATAGTCGTCGGACAAGTCAGCGGCTGGCCTACATTGGCCCGTGGTCGTGGGGACGAGCCTATAGTCGTCGGACATAACGGTGGCGGGCCAATCTAGTCCCGGAGTCGTGGGGACGACCCCATAGTCGTCGGACAAGTCGGCGGCGGGCCTACCTAGTCCCGGGGTCGTGGGGACGACCCTATAGTCGTCGGATAAGTCGGCAGCTTGCCAACTTTGGCCCGGGGTCGTGGGAACGACCCTATAGTCGTCGGACAAGTCGGGGGCGAGCCCACCTAGTCCGGGGGTCGTGGGGACGACCCTATAGTCGTCGGACAAGTCGGCGGCCGGCCAACCTAGTCCGGGGGTCGTGGGGACGACCCTATAGTCGTCGGACATGACGGTGGCGGGCCAGTCTAGTCCCGGGTCGTGGGGACGACCCTATAGTCGTCGGACATGTCGGCGGCTGGCCAACTTTGGCCCGTGGTCGTGGGGAGGACCCTATAGTCGTCGGACATAACGGTGGCGGGCCAATCTAGTCCCGGGGTCGTGGGGACGACCCTATAGTCGTCGGACAAGTCGGCGGCGGGCCTACCTAGTCCCGGGGTCGTGGGGACGACCCTATAGTCGTCGGATAAGTCGGCAGCTTGCCAACTTTGGCCCGGGGTCGTGGGAACGACCCTAAAGTCGTCGGACAAGTCGGCGGCGAGCCCACCTAGTCGGGGGGTCGTGGGGACGACCCTATAGTCGTCGGACAAGTCGGCGACTGGCCAACCTAGTCCGGGGGTCGTGGGGACGACCCTATAGTCGTCGGACATGACGGTGGCGGGCCAGTCTAGTCCCGGGTCGTGGGGACGACCCTATAGTCGTCGGACATGACGGTGGCGGGCCAGTCTAGTCCCGGGTCATGGGGACGACCCTATAGTCGTCGGACAAGTCGGCGGCTGGCCAACTTTGGCCCGTGGTCGTGGGGACGACCCTATAGTCGTCGGAAATGACGGTGGCGGGCCAATCTAGTCCCGGGGTCGTGGGGACGACCCTACAGTCGTCGGACAAGTCGGCGGCGAGCCAATCTAGTCCCGCGGTCGTGGGGACGACCCTATAGTCGTCGGACAAGTCAGCGGCTGGCCTACATTGGCCCGTGGTCGTGGGGACGACCATATAGTCGTCGGAAATGACGGTGGCGGGCCAATCTAGTCCCGGGGTCGTGGGGACGACCCTACTGTCGTCGGACAAGTCGGCGGCGAGCCAATCTAGTCCCGCGGTCGTGGGGACGACCCTATAGTCGTCGGACAAGTCAGCGGCTGGCCTACATTGGCCCGTGGTCGTGGGGACGACCATATAGTCGTCGGACATGACGGTGGCGGGCCACTCTAGTCCCGGGTCGTGGGTACGACCCTATAGTCGTCGGACAAGTCAGCGGCTGGCCAACATTGGCCCGTGGTCGTGGGGACGACCATATAGTCGTCGGAAATGACGGTGGCGGGCCAATCTAGTCCCGGGGTCGTGGGGACGACCCTACAGTCGTCGGACAAGTCGGCGGCGAGCCAATCTAGTCCCGCGGTCGTGGGGACGACCCTATAGTCGTCGGACAAGTCAGCGGCTGGCCTACATTGGCCCGTGGTCGTGGGGACGACCATATAGTCGTCGGACATGACGGTGGCGGGCCACTCTAGTCCCGGGTCGTGGGGACGACCCTATAGTCGTCGGACATGTCGGCGGCTGGCCAACTTTGGCCCGGGGTCGTGGGGACGACCCTATAGTCGTCGGATATGTCGTCGGACAAGTCGGCGGCGGGCCAACCTAGTCCCGGGGTCGTGGGGACGACCCTATAATCGTCGGACAAGCCGGCGGCTGGCCAACTTTGGCCCGTGGTCGTGGGGACGACCCTATAGTCGTCGGACAAGCCGGCGGGTGTCCAACTTTGGCCCGGGGTCGTGGGGACGACCCTATAGTCGTCGGACTTGACGGTGGCGGGCCAATCTAGTCCCGGTGTCGTGGGGACGACCCTATAGTCGTCAGACATGTCGGTGGCGAGCCAACCTAGTCCCGGGGTCGTGGGGACGACCCTATAGTCGTCGGACAAGTCGGCGGCGGGCCAACCTAGTCCCGGGGTCGTGGGGATGACCCTATAGTCGTCGGACATGTCGGCGATTGGCCAACATTGGCCCGGGGTCGTGGGGACGACCCTATAGTCGTCGGACATGTCTGCGGCTGGCCAACCTAGTCCCGAGGTCGTGGGGACGACCCTATAGTCGTCGGACTTGTCGCTGGCGGGCCAATCTAGTCCCGGGGTCGTGGGGACGACCCTATAGTCGTCGGACATGTCGGCGGCTGGCTAACTTTGGCCCGTGGTCGTGGGGACGAGCCTATAGTCGTCGGACATAACGGTGGCGGGCCAATCTAGTCCCGGGGTCGTGGGGACGACCCTATAGTCGTCGGACAAGTCGGCGGCGGGCCTACCTAGTCCCGGGGTCGTGGGGACGACCCTATAGTCGTCGGATAAGTCGGCAGCTTGCCAACTTTGGCCCGGGGTCGTGGGAACGACCCTATAGTCGTCGGACAAGTCGGCGGCGAGCCCACCTAGTCGGGGGGTCGTGGGGACGACCCTATAGTCGTCGGACAAGTCGGCGGCCGGCCAACCTAGTCCGGGGGTCGTGGGGACGACCCTATAGTCGTCGGACATGACGGTGGCGGGGCAGTCTAGTCCCGGGTCGTGGGGACGACCCTACAGTCGTCGGACAAGTCGGCGGCGAGCCAATCTAGTCCCGCGGTCGTGGGGACGACCCTATAGTCGTCGGACAAGTCAGCGGCTGGCCTACATTGGCCCGTGGTCGTGGGGACGACCATATAGTCGTCGGACATGACGGTGGCGGGCCACTCTAGTCCCGGGTCGTGGGGACGACCCTATAGTCGTCGGACATGTCGGCGGCTGGCCAACTTTGGCCCGGGGTCGTGGGGACGACCCTATAGTCGTCGGATATGTCGGCGGCTGGCCAACTTTGGCCCGTGGTCGTGGGGACGACCCTATAGTCGTCGGACATAACGGTGGCGGGCCAATCTAGTCCCGGAGTCGTGGGGACGACCCCATAGTCGTCGGACAAGTCGGCGGCGGGCCTACCTAGTCCCGGGGTCGTGGGGACGACCCTATAGTCGTCGGAAATGTCGGTGGCTGTCCAACTTTGGCCCAGGGGTCGTGGGGACGGCCCTATAGTCGTCGGACATGTCGGCGGCGAGCCAAAATTGACCCGGGGTCGTGGTGACGACTCTATAGTCGTCGGACATGTCGGTGGCGGGCCAGTCTAGTCCCGGGTCGTGGGGACGACCCTATAGTCGTCGGACATGTCGGCGGCTGGCCAAGTTTGGCCCGTGGTCGTGGGGACGACCCTATAGTCGTCGGACATAACGGTGGCGGGCCAATCTAGTCCCGGGGTCGTGGGGACGACCCTATAGTCGTCGGACAAGTCGCCGGCGGGCCAACTTTGGCCCGTGGTCGTGGGGACGACCCTATAGTCGTCGGACATAACGGTGGCGGGCCAATCTAGTCCCGGGGTCGTGGGGACGACCCTATAGTGGTCGGACAAGTCGGCGGCGGGCCTACCTAGTCCCGGGGTCGTGGGGACGACCCTATAGTCGTCGGATAAGTCGGCAGCTTGCCAACTTTGGCCCGGGGTCGTGGGAACGACCCTATAGTCGTCGGACAAGTCGGCGGCGAGCCCACCTAGTGGGGCGGTCGTGGGGACGACCCTATAGTCGTCGGACAAGTCGGCGGCCGGCCAACCTAGTCCGGGGGTCGTGGGGACGACCCTATAGTCGTCGGACATGACGGTGGCGGGCCAGTCTAGTCCCGGGTCGTGGGGACGACCCTATAGTCGTCGGACATGTCGGCGGCTGGCAAACTTTGGCCCGTGGTCGTGGGGACGACCCTATAGTCGTCGGAAAGGTCGGTGGCTGTCCAACTTTGGCCCAGGGGTCGTGGGGACGACCCTATAGTCGTCGGACATGTCGGCGGCGAGCCAACATTGACCCGGGGTCGTGGGGACGACTCTATAGTCGTCGGACATGTCGGTGGCGGGCCAGTCTAGTCCCGGGTCGTGGGGACGACCCTATAGTCGTCGGATATATCAGCGGCTGGCCAACTTTGGCCCGGGGTCGTGGGGACGACCCTATAGTCGTCGGACATGACGGTGGCGGGCCAGTCTAGTCCCGGGTCATGGGGACGACCCTATAGTCGTCGGACAAGTCGGCGGCTGGGCAACTTTAGCCCGTGGTCGTGGGGACGACCCTATAGTCGTCAGACATGACGGTGGCGAGCCAACCTAGTCCCGGGGTCGTGGGGACGACCCTATAGTCGTCGGACAAGTCGGCGGCGGGGCAACCTAGTCCCGGGGTCGTGGGGACGACCCTATAGTCGTCGGACATGACGGTGGCGGGCCAGTCTAGTCCCGGGTCGTGGGGACGATCCTATAGTCGTCGGACATGTCGGCGATTGGCCAACATTGGCCCGGGGTCGTGGGGACGACCCTATAGTCGTCGGACATGTCGGCGATTGGCCAACATTGGCCCGGGGTCGTGGGGACGACCCTATAGTCGTCGGACATGTCTGCGGCTGGCCAACCTAGTCCCGAGGTCGTGGGGACGACCCTATAGTCGTCGGACTTGTCGCTGGCGGGCCAATCTAGTCCCGGGGTCGTGGGGACGACCCTATAGTCGTCGGACATGTCGGCGGCTGGCTAACTTTGGCCCGTGGTCGTGGGGACGACTCTATAGTCGTCGGACATGTCGGTGGCGGGCCAGTCTAGTCCCGGGTCGTGGGGACGACCCTATAGTCGTCGGACATGTCGGCGGCTGGCCAAGTTTGGCCCGTGGTCGTGGGGACGACCCTATAGTCGTCGGACATAACGGTGGCGGGCCAATCTAGTCCCGGGGTCGTGGGGACGACCCTATAGTCGTCGGACAAGTCGCCGGCGGGCCAACTTTGGCCCGTGGTCGTGGGGACGACCCTATAGTCGTCGGACATAACGGTGGCGGGCCAATCTAGTCCCGGGGTCGTGGGGACGACCCTATAGTCGTCGGACAAGTCGGCGGCTGGGCAACTTTAGCCCGTGGTCGTGGGGACGACCCTATAGTCGTCAGACATGACGGTGGCGAGCCAACCTAGTCCCGGGGTCGTGGGGACGACCCTATAGTCGTCGGACAAGTCGGCGGCGGGGCAACCTAGTCCCGGGGTCGTGGGGACGACCCTATAGTCGTCGGACATGACGGTGGCGGGGCAGTCTAGTCCCGGGTCGTGGGGACGACCCTACAGTCGTCGGACAAGTCGGCGGCGAGCCAATCTAGTCCCGCGGTCGTGGGGATGACCCTATAGTCGTCGGACAAGTCAGCGGCTGGCCTACATTGGCCCGTGGTCGTGGGGACGAGCCTATAGTCGTCGGACATAACGGTGGCGGGCCAATCTAGTCCCGGAGTCGTGGGGACGACCCCATAGTCGTCGGACAAGTCGGCGGCGGGCCTACCTAGTCCCGGGGTCGTGGGGACGACCCTATAGTCGTCGGATAAGTCGGCAGCTTGCCAACTTTGGCCCGGGGTCGTGGGGACGACCCTATAGTCGTCGGACATGTCTGCGGCTGGCCAACCTAGTCCCGAGGTCGTGGGGACGACCCTATAGTCGTCGGACTTGTCGCTGGCGGGCCAATCTAGTCCCGGGGTCGTGGGGACGACCCTATAGTCGTCGGACATGTCGGCGGCGGGCTAACTTTGGCCCGTGGTCGTGGGGACGAGCCTATAGTCGTCGGACATAACGGTGGCGGGCCAATCTAGTCCCGGGGTCGTGGGGACGACCCTATAGTCGTCGGACAAGTGGGCGGCGGGCCTACCTAGTCCCGGGGTCGTGGGCACGACCCTATAGTCGTCGGATAAGTCGGCAGCTTGCCAACTTTGGCCCGGGGTCGTGGGAACGACCCTATAGTCGTCGGACAAGTCGGCGGCGAGCCCACCTAGTCGGGGGGTCGTGGGGACGACCCTATAGTCGTCGGACAAGTCGGCGGCCGGCCAACCTAGTCCGGGGGTCGTGGGGACGACCCTATAGTCGTCGGACATGACGGTGGCGGGCCAGTCTAGTCCCGGGTCGTGGGGACGACCCTACAGTCGTCGGACAAGTCGGCGGCGAGCCAATCTAGTCCCGCGGTCGTGGGGACGACCCTATAGTCGTCGGACAAGTCAGCGGCTGGCCTACATTGGCCCGTGGTCGTGGGGACGACCATATAGTCGTCGGACATGACGGTGGCGGGCCACTCTAGTCCCGGGTCGTGGGGACGACCCTATAGTCGTCGGACATATCAGCGGCTGGCCAACTTTGGCCCGTGGTCGTGGGGACGACCCTATAGTCGTCAGACATGACGGTGGCGAGCCAATCTAATCCCGGGGTTGTGGGGACGACCCTATAGTCGTCGGATATGTCGGCGGCTTGCCAAATTTGCCCGGGGTCGTGGGGACGACCCTATAGTCGTCGGACATGTCGGCGGCGAGCCAACATTGACCCGGGGTCGTGGGGACGACTCTATAGTCGTCGGACATGTCGGTGGCGGGCCAGTCTAGTCCCGGGTCGTGGGGACGAGCCTATAGTCGTCGGACATATCAGCGGCTGGCCAACTTTGGCCCGGGGTCGTGGGGACGACCCTATAGTCGTCGGACAAGTCGGCGGCCGGCCAACCTAGTCCGGGGGTCGTGGTGACGACCCTATAGTCGTCGAACATGACGGTGGCGGGCCAGTCTAGTCCGGGGTCGTGGGGACGACCCTATAGTCGTCGGACATGTCGGCGGCTGGCCAACTTTGGCCCGTGGTCGTGGGGACGACCCTATAGTCGTCGGAAATGTCGGTGGCTGGCTAACTTTGGCCCGTGGTCGTGGGGACGACCCAATAGTCGTTGGACATGTCGGCGGCTGGCTAACTTTGGGCCGTGGTCGTGGAGACGGTCCTATAGTCGTCGGACTTGACGGTGGCGGGCCAATCTAGTCCCGGGGTTGTGGGGACGACCCTATAGTCGTCGGATATGTCGGCGGCTTGCCAAATTTGCCCGGGGTCGTGGGGACGACCCTATAGTCGTCGGACTTGACGGTGGCGGGCCAATCTAGTCCCGGGGTCGTGGGGACGACCCTATAGTCGTCGGACATGTCGGCGGCTGGCTAACTTTGGCCCGTGGTCGTGGGGACGACCCAATAGTCGTTGGACATGTCGGCGGCTGGCTAACTTTGGGCCGTGGTCGTGGAGACGGTCCTATAGTCGTCGGACTTGACGGTGGCGGGCCAATCTAGTCCCGGGGTTGTGGGGACGACCCTATAGTCGTCGGATATGTCGGCGGCTTGCCAAATTTGCCCGGGGTCGTGGGGACGACCCTATAGTCGTCGGACTTGACGGTGGCGGGCCAATCTAGTCCCGGGGTCGTGGGGACGACCCAATAGTCGTTGGACATATCGGCGGCTGGCCAACTTTGGCCCATGGTCGTGGGGACGACCCTATAGTCGTTGGACATGACGGTGGCGGGCCAATCTAGTCCCGGGGTTGTGGGGACGACCCTATAGTCGTCGGAAATGTCGGTGGCTGTCCAACTTTGGCCCAGGGGTCGTGGGGACGACCCTATAGTCGGCGGACATGTCGGCGGCGAGCCAACATTGACCCGGGGTCGTGGGGACGACTCTATAGTCGTCGGACATGTCGTTGGCGGGCCAGTCTAGTCCCGGGTCGTGGGGACGACCCTATAGTCGTCGGACATGTCGGCGGCTGGCCAACTTTGGCCCGTGGTCGTGGGGACGTCCCTATTGTCGTCGGAAATGACGGTGGCGGGCCAATCTATTCCCGGGGTCGTGGGGACGACCCTATAGTCGTCGGACAAGTCGGCAGCTTGCCAACTTTGGCACGGAGTCGTGGGGACGACCCTACAGTCGTCGGACAAGTCGGCGGCGAGCCAATCTAGCCCCGCGGTCGTGGGGACGACCCTAAGTCGTCGGACAAGTCAGCGGCTGGCCAACATTGGCCCGTGGTCGTGGGGACGACCCTATAGTCGTCGGATATGTCGGCGGCTGGCCAACTTTGGCCCGTGGTCGTGGGGACGACCCTATAGTCGTCGGACATGTCGGCGGCGAGCCCACCTATTCGGGGGGTCGTGGGGACGACCCTATAGTCGTCGGACAAGTCGGCGGCCGGCCAACCTAGTCCGGGGGTCGTGGGGACGACACTATAGTCTTCGGACATGACGGTGGCGGGCCAGTCTTGTCCCGGGTCGTGGGGACGACCCTATAGTCGTCGGAAATGTCGGTGGCTGTCCAACTTTGGCCCAGGGGTCGTGGGGACGGCCCTATAGTCGTCGGACATGTCGGCGGCGAGCCAAAATTGACCCGGGGTCGTGGTGACGACTCTATAGTCGTCGGACATGTCGGTGGCGGGCCAGTCTAGTCCCGGGTCGTGGGGACGACCCTATAGTCGTCGGACATGTCGGCGGCTGGCCAAGTTTGGCCCGTGGTCGTGGGGACGACCCTATAGTCGTCGGACATAACGGTGGCGGGCCAATCTAGTCCCGGGGTCGTGGGGACGACCCTATAGTCGTCGGACAAGTCGCCGGCGGGCCAACTTTGGCCCGTGGTCGTGGGGACGACCCTATAGTCGTCGGACATAACGGTGGCGGGCCAATCTAGTCCCGGGGTCGTGGGGACGACCCTATAGTGGTCGGACAAGTCGGCGGCGGGCCTACCTAGTCCCGGGGTCGTGGGGACGACCCTATAGTCGTCGGATAAGTCGGCAGCTTGCCAACTTTGGCCCGGGGTCGTGGGAACGACCCTATAGTCGTCGGACAAGTCGGCGGCGAGCCCACCTAGTGGGGCGGTCGTGGGGACGACCCTATAGTCGTCGGACAAGTCGGCGGCCGGCCAACCTAGTCCGGGGGTCGTGGGGACGACCCTATAGTCGTCGGACATGACGGTGGCGGGCCAGTCTAGTCCCGGGTCGTGGGGACGACCCTATAGTCGTCGGACATGTCGGCGGCTGGCAAACTTTGGCCCGTGGTCGTGGGGACGACCCTATAGTCGTCGGAAAGGTCGGTGGCTGTCCAACTTTGGCCCAGGGGTCGTGGGGACGACCCTATAGTCGTCGGACATGTCGGCGGCGAGCCAACATTGACCCGGGGTCGTGGGGACGACTCTATAGTCGTCGGACATGTCGGTGGCGGGCCAGTCTAGTCCCGGGTCGTGGGGACGACCCTATAGTCGTCGGATATATCAGCGGCTGGCCAACTTTGGCCCGGGGTGGTGGGGACGACCCTATAGTCGTCGGACATGACGGTGGCGGGCCAGTCTAGTCCCGGGTCATGGGGACGACCCTATAGTCGTCGGACAAGTCGGCGGCTGGGCAACTTTAGCCCGTGGTCGTGGGGACGACCCTATAGTCGTCAGACATGACGGTGGCGAGCCAACCTAGTCCCGGGGTCGTGGGGACGACCCTATAGTCGTCGGACAAGTCGGCGGCGGGGCAACCTAGTCCCGGGGTCGTGGGGACGACCCTATAGTCGTCGGACATGACGGTGGCGGGCCAGTCTAGTCCCGGGTCGCGGGGACGACCCTATAGTCGTCGGACATGTCGGCGATTGGCCAACATTGGCCCGGGGTCGTGGGGACGACCCTATAGTCGTCGGACATGTCTGCGGCTGGCCAACCTAGTCCCGAGGTCGTGGGGACGACCCTATAGTCGTCGGACAAGCCGGCGGGTGTCCAACTTTGGCCCGGGGTCGTGGGGACGACCCTATAGTCGTCGGACTTGACGGTGGCGGGCCAATCTAGTCCCGGTGTCGTGGGGACGACCCTATAGTCGTCAGACATGTCGGTGGCGAGCCAACCTAGTCCCGGGGTCGTGGGGACGACCCTATAGTCGTCGGACAAGTCGGCGGCGGGCCAACCTAGTCCCGGGGTCGTGGGGATGACCCTATAGTCGTCGGACATGTCGGCGGCTGGCCAACTTTGGCCCGTGGTCGTGGGGACGACCCTATAGTCGTCGGAAATGACGGTAGCGGGCCAATCTAGTCCCGGGGTCGTGGGGACGACCCTACAGTCGTCGGACAAGTCGGCGGCGAGCCAATCTAGTCCCGCGGTCGTGGGGACGACCCTATAGTCGTCGGACAAGTCAGCGGCTGGCCTACATTGGCCCGTGGTCGTGGGGACGACCATATAGTCGTCGGACATGACGGTGGCGGGCCACTCTAGTCCCGGGTCGTGGGGACGACCCTATAGTCGTCGGACATGTCGGCGGCTGGCCAACTTTGGCCCGGGGTCGTGGGGACGACCCTATAGTCGTCGGATATGTCGGCGGCTGGCCAACTTTGGCCCGTGGTCGTTGGGACGACCCTATAGTCGTCGGACAAGTCGGCGGCGGGCCAACCTAGTCCCGGGGTCGTGGGGACGACCCTATAATCGTCGGACAAGCCGGCGGCTGGCCAACTTTGGCCCGTGGTCGTGGGGACGACCCTATAGTCGTCGGACAAGTCGGCGGCGGGCCAACCTAGTCCCGGGGTCGTGGGGATGACCCTATAGTCGTCGGACATGTCGGCGGCTGGCCAACTTTGGCCCGTGGTCGTGGGGACGACCCTATAGTCGTCAGACATGACGGTGGCGAGCCAACCTAGTCCCGGGGTCGTGGGGACGACCCTATAGTCGTCGGACATAACGGTGGCGGGCCAATCTAGACCCGGGGTCGTGGGGACGACCCTATAATCGTCGGACAAGTCGGCGGCGGGCCTACCTAGTCCCGGGGTCGTGGGGACGACCCTATAGTCGTCGGATAGGTCGGCAGCTGGCCAACTTTGGCCCGGGGTCGTGGGAACAACCCTATAGTCGTCGGACAAGTCGGCGGCGAGCCCACCTAGTCGGGGGGTCGTGGGGACGACCCTATAGTCGTCGGACTTGACGGTGGCGGGCCAATCTAGTCCCGGGGTCGTGGGGACGACGCCATAGTCGTCAGACATGTCGGTGGCGAGCCAACCTAGTCCCGGGGTCGTGGGGACGACCCTATAGTCGTCGGACATGTCGGTGGCGGGCCAGTCTAGTCCCGGGTCCTGGGGACGACCCTATAGTCGTCGGACATGTCGGCGGCTGGCCAACTTTGGCCCGTGGTCGTGGGGACGACCCTATAGTCGTCGGACATGACGGTGGCGGGCCAGTCTAGTCCCGGGTCATGGGGACGACCCTATAGTCGTCGGACAAGTCGGCGGCTGGCCAACTTTGGCCCGTGGTCGTGGGGACGACCCTATAGTCGTCGGAAATGACGGTGGCGGGCCAATCTAGTCCCGGGGTCGTGGGGACGACCTTACAGTCGTCGGACAAGTCGGCGGCGAGCCAATCTAGTCCCGCGGTCGTGGAGACGACCCTATAGTCGTCGGACAAGTCAGCGGCTGGCCAACATTGGCCCGTGGTCGTGGGGACGACCATATAGTCGTCGGACATGACGGTGGCGGGCCACTCTAGTCCCGGGTCGTGGGGACGACCCTATAGTCGTCGGACATGTCGGCGGCTGGCCAGCTTTGGCCCGGGGTCGTGGGGACGACCCTATAGTCGTCGGATATGTCGGCGGCTGGCCAACTTTGGCCCGTAGTCGTGGGGACGACCCTATAGTCGTCGGAAATGACGGTGGCGGGCCAATCTATTCCCGGGGTCGTGGGGACGACCCTATAGTCGTCGGACATATCAGCGGCTGGACAACTTTGGCCCGGGGTCGTGGGGACGACCCTACAGTCGTCGGATATGTCGGCGGCTGGCCAACATTGACCCGTGGTCGTGGGGACGACCCTATAGTGGTCGGAAATGACGGTGGCGGGCCAATCTCGTCCCGGGGTCGTGGGGACGACCCTATAGTCGTCGGACAAGTCGGCGGCGGGCCAACCTAGTCCCGGGGTCGTGGGGATGACCCTATAGTCGTCGGACATGACGGTGGCGGGCCAGTCTAGTCCCGGGTCGTGGGGACGACCCTATAGTCGTCGGACATGTCGCCGGCTGGCCAACTTTGGCCCGTGGTCGTGGGGACGACCCTATAGTCGTCGGACATAACGGTGGCGGGCCAATCTAGTCCCGGGGTCGTGGGGACGTCCCTATAGTCGTCGGACAAGTCGGCGGCGGGCCTACCTAGTCCCGGGGTCGTGGGGACGACCCTATAGTCGTCGGATAAGTCGGCAGCTTGCCAACTTTGGCCCGGGGTCGTGGGAACGACCCTATAGTCGTCGGACAAGTCGGGGGCGAGCCCACCTAGTCCGGGGGTCGTGGGGACGACCCTATAGTCGTCGGACAAGTCGGCGGCCGGCCAACCTAGTCCGGGGGTCGTGGGGACGACCCTATAGTCGTCGGACATTTCGGCGGCTGGCCAGCTTTGGCCCGGGGTCGTGGGGACGACCCTATAGTCGTCGGATATGTCGGCGGCTGGCCAACTTTGGCCCGTAGTCGTGGGGACGACCCTATAGTCGTCGGACATGACGGTGGCGGGCCACTCTAGTCCCGGGTCGTGGGTACGACCCTATAGTCGTCGGACAGAGTCAGCGGCTGGCCAACATTGGCCCGTGGTCGTGGGGACGACCATATAGTCGTCGGAAATGACGGTGGCGGGCCAATCTAGTCCCGGGGTCGTGGGGACGACCCTACAGTCGTCGGACAAGTCGGCGGCGAGCCAATCTAGTCCCGCGGTCGTGGGGACGACCCTATAGTCGTCGGACAAGTCAGCGGCTGGCCTACATTGGCCCGTGGTCGTGGGGACGACCATATAGTCGTCGGACATGACGGTGGCGGGCCACTCTAGTCCCGGGTCGTGGGGACGACCCTATAGTCGTCGGACATGTCGGCGGCTGGCCAACTTTGGCCCGGGGTCGTGGGGACGACCCTATAGTCGTCGGATATGTCGTCGGACAAGTCGGCGGCGGGCCAACCTAGTCCCGGGGTCGTGGGGACGACCCTATAAACGTCGGACAAGCCGGCGGCTGGCCAACTTTGGCCCGTGGTCGTGGGGACGACCCTATAGTCGTCGGACAAGCCGGCGGGTGTCCAACTTTGGCCCGGGGTCGTGGGGACGACCCTATAGTCGTCGGACTTGACGGTGGCGGGCCAATCTAGTCCCGGTGTCGTGGGGACGACCCTATAGTCGTCAGACATGTCGGTGGCGAGCCAACCTAGTCCCGGGGTCGTGGGGACGACCCTATAGTCGTCGGACAAGTCGGCGGCGGGCCAACCTAGTCCCGGGGTCGTGGGGATGACCCTATAGTCGTCGGACATGTCGGCGGCTGGCCAACTTTGGCCCGTGGTCGTGGGGACGACCCTATAGTCGTCGGAAATGACGGTAGCGGGCCAATCTAGTCCCGGGGTCGTGGGGACGACCCTACAGTCGTCGGACAAGTCGGCGGCGAGCCAATCTAGTCCCGCGGTCGTGGGGACGACCCTATAGTCGTCGGACAAGTCAGCGGCTGGCCTACATTGGCCCGTGGTCGTGGGGACGACCATATAGTCGTCGGACATGTCGGCGGCTGGCCAACTTTGGCCCGGGGTCGTGGGGACGACCCTATATTCGTCGGATATGTCGGCGGCTGGCCAACTTTGGCCCGTGTTCGTGGGGACGACCCTATAGTCGTCGGACAAGTCGGCGGCGGGCCAACCTAGTCCCGGGGTCGTGGGGACGACCCTATAATCGTCGGACAAGCCGGCGGCTGGCCAACTTTGGCCCGTGGTCGTGGGGACGACCCTATAGTCGTCGGACAAGTCGGCGGCGGGCCAACCTAGTCCCGGGGTCGTGGGGATGACCCTATAGTCGTCGGACATGTCGGCGGCAGGCCTACCTAGTCCCGGGGTCGTGGGGACGACCCTATAGTCGTCGGATAGGTCGGCAGCTGGCCAACTTTGGCCCGGGGTCGTGGGAACAACCCTATAGTCGTCGGACAAGTCGGCGGCGGGCCTACCTAGTCCCGGGGTCGTGGGGACGACCCTATAGTCGTCGGATAGGTCGGCAGCTGGCCAACTTTGGCCCGGGGTCGTGGGAACAACCCTATAGTCGTCGGACAAGTCGGCGGCGAGCCCACCTAGTCGGGGGGTCGTGGGGACGACCCTATAGTCGTCGGACTTGACGGTGGCGGGCCAATCTAGTCCCGGGGTCGTGGGGACGACGCCATAGTCGTCAGACATGTCGGTGGCGAGCCAACCTAGTCCCGGGGTCGTGGGGACGACCCTATAGTCGTCGGACATGTCGGTGGCGGGCCAGTCTAGTCCCGGGTCGTGGGGACGACCCTATAGTCGTCGGACATGTCGGCGGCTGGTCAACTTTGGCCCGTGGTCGTGGGGACGACCCTATAGTCGTCGGACATGACGGTGGCGGGCCAGTCTAGTCCCGGGTCATGGGGACGACCCTATAGTCGTCGGACAAGTCGGCGGCTGGCCAACTTTGGCCCGTGGTCGTGGGGACGACCCTATAGTCGTCGGAAATGACGGTGGCGGGCCAATCTAGTCCCGGGGTCGTGGGGACGACCTTACAGTCGTCGGACAAGTCGGCGGCGAGCCAATCAAGTCCCGCGGTCGTGGAGACGACCCTATAGTCGTCGGACAAGTCAGCGGCTGGCCAACATTGGCCCGTGGTCGTGGGGACGACCATATAGTCGTCGGACATGACGGTGGCGGGCCACTCTAGTCCCGGGTCGTGGGGACGACCCTATAGTCGTCGGACATGTCGGCGGCTGGCCAGCTTTGGCCCGGGGTCGTGGGGACGACCCTATAGTCGTCGGATATGTCGGCGGCTGGCCAACTTTGGCCCGTAGTCGTGGGGACGACCCTATAGTCGTCGGAAATGACGGTGGCGGGCCAATCTATTCCCGGGGTCGTGGGGACGACCCTATAGTCGTCGGACATATCAGCGGCTGGACAACTTTGGCCCGGGGTCGTGGGGACGACCCTACAGTCGTCGGATATGTCGGCGGCTGGCCAACATTGACCCGTGGTCGTGGGGACGACCCTATAGTGGTCGGAAATGACGGTGGCGGGCCAATCTAGTCCCGGGGTCGTGGGGACGACCCTATAGTCGTCGGACAAGTCGGCGGCGGGCCTACCTAGTCCCGGGGTCGTGGGGACGACCCTATAGTCGTCGGATAAGTCGGCAGCTTGCCAACTTTGGCCCGGGGTCGTGGGAACGACCCTATAGTCGTCGGACAAGTCGGGGGCGAGCCCACCTAGTCCGGGGGTCGTGGGGACGACCCTATAGTCGTCGGACAAGTCGGCGGCCGGCCAACCTAGTCCGGGGGTCGTGGGGACGACCCTATAGTCGTCGGACATGACGGTGGCGGGCCAGTCTAGTCCCGGGTCGTGGGGATGACCCTATAGTCGTCGGACATGTCGGCGGCTGGCCAACTTTGGCCCGTGGTCGTGGGGAGGACCCTATAGTCGTCGGACATAACGGTGGCGGGCCAATCTAGACCCGGGGTCGTGGGGACGACCCTATAGTCGTCGGACAAGTCGGCGGCGTGCCAACCTAGTCCCGGGGTCGTGGGGATGACCCTATAGTCGTCGGACATGACGGTGGCGGGCCAGTCTAGTCCCGGGGTCGTGGGGACGACCCTATAGTCGTCGGATAAGTCGGCAGCTTGCCAACTTTGGCCCGGGGTCGTGGGAACGACCCTATAGTCGTCGGACAAGTCGGCGGCGAGCCCACCTAGTCGGGGGGTTGTGGGGAGGACCCTATAGTCGTCGGACAAGTCGGCGACTGGCCAACCTAGTCCGGGGGTCGTGGGGACGACCCTATAGTCGTCGGACATGACGGTGGCGGTGCAGTCTAGTCCCGGGTCGTGGGGACGACCCTATAGTCGTCGGACAAGTCGGCGGCGGGCCTACCTAGTCCCGGGGTCGTGGGGACGACCCTATAGTCGTCGGATAAGTCGGCAGCTTGCCAACTTTGGCCCGGGGTCGTGGGAACGACACTATAGTCGTCGGACAAGTCGGGGGCGAGCCCACCTAGTCCGGGGGTCGTGGGGACGACCATATAGTCGTCGGACATGACGGTGGCGGGCCAGTCTAGTCCCGGGTCATGGGGACGACCCTATAGTCGTTGGACAAGTCGGCGGCTGCCCAACTTTGGCACGTGGTCGTGGGGACGACCCTATAGTCGTCGGACAAGTCGGCGGCTGGCCAACTTTGGCCCGTGGTCGTGGGGACGACCCTATAGTCGTCGGACATGACGGTGGCGGGCCAGTCTAGTCCCGGGTCATGGAGACGACCCTATAGTCGGAGGACAAGTCGGCGGCTGGCCAACTTTGGCCCGTGGTCGTGGGGACGACCCTATAGTCGTCGGAAATGACGGTGGCGGGCCAATCTAGTCCCGGGGTCGTGGGGACGACCTTACAGTCGTCGGACAAGTCGGCGGCGAGCCAATCTAGTCCCGCGGTCGTGGAGACGACCCTACAGTCGTCGGACAAGTCAGCGGCTGGCCAACATTGGCCCGTGGTCGTGGGGACGACCATATAGTCGTCGGACATGACGGTGGCGGGCCACTCTAGTCCCGGGTCGTGGGGACGACCCTATAGTCGTCGGACATGTCGGCGGCTGGCCAGCTTTGGCCCGGGGTCGTGGGGACGACCCTATAGTCGTCGGATATGTCGGCGGCTGGCCAACTTTGGCCCGTAGTCGTGGGGACGACCCTATAGTCGTCGGAAATGACGGTGGCGGGCCAATCTATTCCCGGGGTCGTGGGGACGACCCTATAGTCGTCGGACATATCAGCGGCTGGACAACTTTGGCCCGGGGTCGTGGGGACGACCCTACAGTCGTCGGATATGTCGGCGGCTGGCCAACATTGACCCGTGGTCGTGGGGACGACCCTATAGTGGTCGGAAATGACGGTGGCGGGCCAATCTAGTCCCGGGGTCGTGGGGACGACCCTATAGTCGTCGGACAAGTCGGGGGCGAGCCCACCTAGTCCGGGGGTCGTGGGGACGACCCTATAGTCGTCGGACAAGTCGGCGGCCGGCCAACCTAGTCCGGGGGTCGTGGGGACGACCCTATAGTCGTCGGACATGACGGTGGCGGGCCAGTCTAGTCCCGGGTCGTGGGGATGACCCTATAGTCGTCGGACATGTCGGCGGCTGGCCAACTTTGGCCCGTGGTCGTGGGGAGGACCCTATAGTCGTCGGACATAACGGTGGCGGGCCAATCTAGACCCGGGGTCGTGGGGACGACCCTATAGTCGTCGGACAAGTCGGCGGCGTGCCAACCTAGTCCCGGGGTCGTGGGGATGACCCTATAGTCGTCGGACATGACGGTGGCGGGCCAGTCTAGTCCCGGGGTCGTGGGGACGACCCTATAGTCGTCGGATAAGTCGGCAGCTTGCCAACTTTGGCCCGGGGTCGTGGGAACGACCCTATAGTCGTCGGACAAGTCGGCGGCGAGCCCACCTAGTCGGGGGGTTGTGGGGAGGACCCTATAGTCGTCGGACAAGTCGGCGACTGGCCAACCTAGTCCGGGGGTCGTGGGGACGACCCTATAGTCGTCGGACATGACGGTGGCGGTGCAGTCTAGTCCCGGGTCGTGGGGACGACCCTATAGTCGTCGGACAAGTCGGCGGCGGGCCTACCTAGTCCCGGGGTCGTGGGGACGACCCTATAGTCGTCGGATAAGTCGGCAGCTTGCCAACTTTGGCCCGGGGTCGTGGGAACGACACTATAGTCGTCGGACAAGTCGGGGGCGAGCCCACCTAGTCCGGGGGTCGTGGGGACGACCATATAGTCGTCGGACATGACGGTGGCGGGCCAGTCTAGTCCCGGGTCATGGGGACGACCCTATAGTCGTTGGACAAGTCGGCGGCTGCCCAACTTTGGCACGTGGTCGTGGGGACGACCCTATAGTCGTCGGACAAGTCGGCGGCTGGCCAACTTTGGCCCGTGGTCGTGGGGACGACCCTATAGTCGTCGGACATGACGGTGGCGGGCCAGTCTAGTCCCGGGTCATGGAGACGACCTGTTACAGCCGCGGTTAAACGCGCCGCTTCGTGATGATTTAAATGTGCGTGCGAGAGCGTGTAAACACGGTGACGCACCTTTCGTCAATAACGGTTACGCGCGTCACACGTTTTTGCACGGCTCGAGCGTTCGATTTCGGAGAATCGGGCAGTTAGTTCCTCGAACACCTTCGAACAAAGGCAACCCGCTCTCGCACGCACAATCTTGAAGATCTCTTGTCGCCCAGCGACCCACCGGTTTTTGAGCCCTGTAAAACGGCCCTTCGAGCCATCGCGCCCAGCGCCCTGTACATAGTTTGTACATATTTGTGTCTCGTGTTGACTGCGTGTTTTGTGAGGAGTGTTTTGTTCGTGAAGTCCCTGCGTGTTGTATATATTGTTGCAACGACGCCCCGTTCGGCTAATAAACGTGCCGTCAAAGTCACCAATTTGGAGTGCATCTCTTCTCTGGCCCGTCCCAGCGATCCACACCGCCTCCCCGAGGCAAGAGTTTAAACATTTTGGTCCTTCGAGCCGGATCGCTTTGAAAGATGGCTCCAACGAACCGGGATGGAGACGAGGAGGCTACCCCGACATCACCTCCAAGATGGCAGTCGTTGGTGAAGGAGATTCGTCTCCTCCTCCAAGGATCCGTTCGCCTCCTCGCCAACTTCAAGAAGATGGGGAGGGCGAAATTCACGGAGGAGAATGCTGAAGACCGCCTGGCTAAGCTGACCGAGACGTGGGCCCGGTGCGAGGCCCTCAACCTAGAGCTGGAGCTCCTGCTTCCTGACGCCGAGAGGGCGGCGTGCCCCTTCGTCGCGCAGGAGGAGTTCGTCCGGGCGGAGGACGAGTACTGGGCAGCGCGGGACTTTCTGCGGGAGGTCATCCGCTCATTCAAGACGCTGCCACCTTCGGGAACGTCGGAGCCGACCAGCGGGGAGTCCAGCAAGGGCCTGGCGCGCCTTCCGCACATCGCGTTACCGAAGTTCACCGGTGAGTACACGGAGTGGCCGAGTTTCCGCGATTTGTTCACGTCGTTGGTCATCGGCAACGCGACCCTCAGCGACACGACGCGACTGCAATATCTGCAATCGGCGGTGGAGGGCCAGGCGGCCGAGACGATCGCCCACGTTACCATCACGGAGGCCAATTTCGGCACCGCGTGGGCCCTCCTAACCCAGGAGTTCGAAAACAAACGGGCGATCGTCTCGGCACACCTGCGTGACCTTATCACCTTGCCGCCGATGGCGGCTGCGTCGGCCGAGGAGTTGAAGCGGTTGCGTGGCCCCACCAACCGAGCGCTCTCCCTCCTCGCCAACCTAGGTCGCCCCACCGAGCATTGGGATGACATCATCGTCGCTCTGACGACGATGAAGCTCGATCCCGAGCTGATAGAGGAGTGGGAGCTCTCTCTTGGCGTCAGCACCGACCCCCCCTCTTACGCGGAGCTAGATCGGTTCATGAAGGCGCGAATTCAGTCGCTGGATGCCGCGCGACTCGCGAAACAAGCCGCCGCGCCCGATAAGACCAAAGCGGCGAAATCATCGCTCGGGTCCGTCGCTCGGGTATGCGCCACGATCCCTGCGCCAGACCCTTCGTCTTCCGGGTCGAAGGCCCAGTGCCCTGTGTGTCGGGCGCGACACGCGTTATATCGATGCACCGCATTTAAGGCTCTCCGTCTCGAACAACGACGCGAACTCGCGGCAGACAAGCGCGTCTGCTTTAATTGCCTCGCGCCCGGCCACATGGCCCCGTCCTGCTCCGTCACAGCGTCGTGTTCGCGATGTGGCCGGCGGCATCACTCGCTGCTCCATCCAACGAATCCCGATGCGGCACGCGCGGCCGACGTGGCCACGGGCCCGTCGGGTAGCAACCCGGCCCCCGCAGCCGCGATCAATTCTATTGCATCGCCCACGAATACGGATGGAGCGCCAGTGCTGCTGGCCACCGCGCTTGTCGGCGTTCGGTCATCGGGCGGCGACGTGCTGACTATTCGGGCCCTGCTGGACCAGGGAGCACAGGTGTCCCTTGTGTCGGAGTCCGTGGTCCAGACGCTGCGGCTCCCACGGCAGGCCAACGCCATCAACTTCATCGGCGCTCTGGACGGCAAATTGGGTACCTCGCAGGCGACGGTGAGGATGACCTTGACGCCGCTCACTGGTGCCCCCCCGGCTGCCATCACCATCACCGCCTATGTCGTGCCGAGGGTTTCGTCCTACGCTCCCGAGTGGACCCCGACCACGCAGCGAAAGGACTTCGCCGGCTTGGACTTCGCTGATCCAGATTCGTCGACCCGCCGCCCGATTGACCTGATCGTCGGCGCCGATTATTTCGGAGCACTGCTCCTCCCCGGGTTGCGTCGCGGATCCCCCTCGGCCCTGATTGCCCAACAGACGGTCTTTGGCTGGATCGTCTCCGGTCCGACCGGTCGTTCGCCTGCCGTCGGTGCGCTGCATCATGTGACGGCCCAGCCCGTCGCTGCGGAGGACGATATTCACGCGTTGTTGCGGAAATTTTGGGAGGTTGAAGAGGTCACGAGGCCAACGACCCTCGCCCCAGACGACGCGCGCTGCGAGCAGCACTTCGCGAGTACGCATTCACGGCGGGCGGACGGTCGGTACATCGTGCGACTCCCCCTGAAGGCCGGACATCCGCTCGATGTCGGCGATTCGCTGCCGCGCGCGACAGCGCTCTTGCGTTCGCTCGATCGGCGCCTCGCGAGGGACGCGACGCTGGAGAAGTCGTATCGCGAATTTCTTGCCGAGTACGAGGTGCTCGGGCATATGGAGGAGGTCGCCGTTCCTCACAGGGCCGACGCGTCCCCACGGCTGCTATATTTGCCTCATCACGCCGTCGTGAAGCGAACCCCCGGCGCGGACGCCAAGCTACGCGTCGTTTTCAACGCGTCGAGCCCGACGTCGAACGGGACCTCCCTCAACGATCACATGCTGGTCGGCCCAAAACTGCAGCGCGACATTATGGCCGTGCTTCTCCAGTGGCGCCTCCCTCGTTTCGCCCTCAAGGCCGACATCGAGAAGATGTACCGGCAGATCCTCGTGGACCCGAGCGACGCGAACCTACAGTGCATCCTGTGGCACCGTCACCCCGATAGCGAGCCCGCCACGTTTCGGCTCCGGACCGTTACTTACGGCACCGCCTCCGCGCCCTATCTAGCCATGCGTGTGCTGCAGCAGCTGGCCACCGACGAAGGAGGGCGATATCCCCGAGGGCGACAGATTCTCAAGACCCAATTCTACGTCGATGACGTTTTATTCGGGGCGGACGAGATCTCGTCGGCCCTCGCGGATCGCGACGAACTCTGCACTTTGCTCGCGCGGGGAGGGTTCGTGTTACGGAAGTGGGCGGCCAATCACCGGTCTCTGCTACCGGACTGCGCGACTTCGGCCACATCCGAGTCGCCGGTCCCCTGTGCCCCGGAGGGCTCGGATTTACATTCGGTTCTGGGGATTCATTGGATTCCCCAGGCGGACGCGTTCCGCTACTTGATTGGCCCCCCATCCGTCCCCGCGACGACAAAACGCACGATCCTGTCGGTGGCTGCGCGGCTGTACGACCCGCTCGGGTGGATATCGCCCGCGGTGGTGGTCGCAAAAATCTTATTGCAGGACCTGTGGGTGCGAGGCTCGGACTGGGACGCGCCGCTTCCGTTGGAGGTCTTGCAGGGATGGCAGGACCACGTCTCGTCGCTTCCCCTCCTGGAGTCGTTGCGCATCCCGCGCTGGTGCGGACACGACGCCTCCATCGCAGTCTGCGAGTTGCACGGCTTCGCCGACGCGTCCTCCAGGGCCTACGGCGCGGTCGTGTATTCCAGGATCGTTCGCCGACACGGGGAAGCAGCACTCGTCACTCTCATTGCTGCCAAGACGAAGGTTGCGCCGGTCCAAACGATGAGCATTCCGCGCCTTGAGCTGAGCGCCGCCGTCCTCCTCGCGCGTCTCCTTCGGCGAATAACTGCGGAAGCCCCCTGGCCTCTCGCGACGACGCACGCCTGGACAGATTCTCGCGTGGTGCTGGCGTGGCTCCAGCGTCACCCCTCCCACTGGAACGTATTCGTTGCGAACCGCGTGTCGGAAATCCAGTCCTCGCTGCCGGCAGCCGCATGGCGTCACGTTCCGACGCAGGACAATCCGGCCGATTGCGCCTCGCGAGGCATGCACCCGCGCGAGCTGATACACCACGAGCTCTGGTGGAAGGGGCCGGCGTGGCTTCCGCTTGCATCATCGGCTTGGCCAGCGTGGTCGGGTTCGGAGGACTCGCGACCGGTCGAGGAGGAGGTGCGACGGACGGTGACCCATGTCACCACGTCGCCCCCTCCCTGCCCGTTGGCCCCGCTGCCGGCCAGCGTTTCTTCGTGGCCGCGACTCCTCCGAATTACGGCTCGCGTTTTCGCCTTCGCGCGGCTGTGCCGTCGCGAGACCGTGGGGGATGGGGGGCCGCGACTGTCGGAGGTGCAACGTGCGCGTATATGGTGGCTCCGATGGCTCCAGAGCACGGCTTTCGCGGACGACATCACCGCGATTCGGAACGGGAACCCAGTCCGGAGGGCCAGTCCGCTCCGTCAGCTGGCCCCGTACGTGGACGAGGACGGTCTGATTCGCGTGGGGGGAAGGCTACGACAGGCCCCTCTCCCTTACGACGCTCGTCACCCGGTGGTCCTCCCGGCGCACCACGTCTCGGACCTAATTGTGAGTCACGCGCACCTCAGGGCGCTGCATGGTGGGCCCCAGCTCACCCTCAGCGTCCTGAGGAATAATTATTGGGTGGTACACGCGAGGGAGAGGGTTCGCGCGATTGTGCATCGGTGCACAGTCTGCGCCCGGTTCCGGGCCGCCGCCGGGACGCAAATAATGGCCGACCTGCCCGCCGCGCGAGTCTCGCCGTCCCGTCCGTTCGAGAATACCGGTGTCGATTACGCGGGACCCATTATGGCGCGACCAGCGAAGGGTCGCGGATACAAAGCTCACAAGGCCTACATCGCCCTGTTCGTGTGCATGTCGACGCGGGCCGTGCATCTGGAGCTGGTGTCGGACTACACCACCGCGACCTTCCTCGCCGCGTTTCAGCGGTTCGTCTCCCGCCGCGGTCGTCCCCAACGCGTATACAGCGATAACGGCACAAACTTCAGGGGCGCCGCGCGGGAGCTCGGCGCCGCGATACGCGGCGCGGTGGGCTCGCCGGGCCTCGCCGCATTCTCCGACACCGAAAACATCGCGTGGAGTTTTATCCCCCCGGCCGCGCCGCATTTCGGGGGTTTGTGGGAAGCAGGGGTGAAAAGCGCAAAACACCACCTGCACAGAGTCGTACGCGATCACACCCTATCCTACGAGGAGCTGACGACGGTGCTTTGCATGATCGAGGCGTGCCTCAACTCGCGCCCTCTCGTCCCCGCGCCGGGCAACGACGATGACCTCGCGCTCACCCCAGCTCACTTTGTGACCGGCGCGCCTCCGTTGGCGCTGCCCCCAGTAGCGTCGGCGACCGGTCCTGCATCACTTCGGGCTCGATGGGAGCTCGTCCAGCGGATGCGTGACCACTTTTGGAGGCGATGGCACGCGGACTACCTCCATTCGCTGCAGCCCCGACGTAAGTGGACCAGCCCAGAGAGGAGTCTCTGTGTCGGCGACGTTGTCGTTCTCAAGGGCGACGACTCCCCGCCGGCGCAGTGGCGACTCGGCCGTGTTTCGCGGGTCCACCCTGGTCCGGACGGTCGCGTTCGAGTGGTGACGGTGCGCACCGCGCAGGGCGAATCCCTGCGGCCGATCACCCGCGTCGTGTTACTTCCGTGTGCCCCCGCTCCTGCTGACGGAGACCACGACGTGAACAATGTCTGTACCACCTCGCAATAATTGTAACGCGCCACTCCGGTCCACCTTGTCGCGTCATTGTATGTCACGGCGGGCGGACGCCCAGCGTCGGCGTCCGCCAAGGTCGGCCCGGGACCCCGGGCCGAGGCGGGCGGAATGTTACAGCCGCGGTTAAACGCGCCGCTTCGTGATGATTTAAATGTGCGTGCGAGAGCGTGTAAACACGGTGACGCACCTTTCGTCAATAACGGTTACGCGCGTCACACGTTTTTGCACGGCTCGAGCGTTCGATTTCGGAGAATCGGGCAGTTAGTTCCTCGAACACCTTCGAACAAAGGCAACCCGCTCTCGCACGCACAATCTTGAAGATCTCTTGTCGCCCAGCGACCCACCGGTTTTTGAGCCCTGTAAAACGGCCCTTCGAGCCATCGCGCCCAGCGCCCTGTACATAGTTTGTACATATTTGTGTCTCGTGTTGACTGCGTGTTTTGTGAGGAGTGTTTTGTTCGTGAAGTCCCTGCGTGTTGTATATATTGTTGCAACGACGCCCCGTTCGGCTAATAAACGTGCCGTCAAAGTCACCAATTTGGAGTGCATCTCTTCTCTGGCCCGTCCCAGCGATCCACACCGCCTCCCCGAGGCAAGAGTTTAAACACGACCCTATAGTCGGAGGACAAGTCGGCGGCTGGCCAACTTTGGCCCGTGGTCGTGGGGACGACCCTATAGTCGTCGGAAATGACGGTGGCGGGCCAATCTATTCCCGGGGTCGTGGGGACGACCCTATAGTCGTCGGACATATCAGCGGCTGGACAACTTTGGCCCGGGGTCGTGGGGACGACCCTACAGTCGTCGGATATGTCGGCAGCTGGCCAACTTTGGCCCGTGGTCGTGGGGACGACCCTATAGTGGTCGGAAATGACGGTGGCGGGCCAATCTAGTCCCGGGGTCGTGGGGACGACCCTATAGTCGTCGGACAAGTCGGCGGCGGGCCAACCTAGTCCCGGGGTCGTGGGGATGACCCTATAGTCGTCGGACATGACGGTGGCGGGCCAGTCTAGTCCCGGGTCGTGGGGACGACCCTATAGTCGTCGGACATGTCGCCGGCTGGCCAACTTTGGCCCGTGGTCGTGGGGACGACCCTCTAGTCGTCGGACATAACGGTGGCGGGCCAATGTAGTCCCGGGGTCGTGGGGACGACCCTATAGTCGTCGGACAAGTCAGCGGCGGGCCTACCTAGTCCCGGGGTCGTGGGGACGACCCTATAGTCGTCGGATAAGTCGGCAGCTTGCCAACTTTGGCCCGTGGTCGTGGGGAGGACCCTATACTCGTCGGACAAGTCGGCGGCGTACCAACCTAGTCCGGGGGTCGTGGGGACGACCCTATTGTCGTCGGACATGACGGTGGCGAGCCAATCTAGTCCCGGGGTCATAGGGACGACCCTATAGTCGTCGGACATGTCGGCGATTGGCCAACTTTGGCCCGTGGTCGTGGGGTCGATCCGATAGTCGTCGGACATGACGGTGGCGGGCCAATCTAGTTCCGGGGTCGTGGTGACGACCCTATAGCCGTCGGACATGTCGGCGGCTGGCCAACTTTGGCCCGTGGTCGTGGGGACGACTGTTTAGTCGTCGGACATTTCGGCGGCTGGCCAATCTAGACCCAGGGTCGTGGGGACGACCCTATTGTCGTCGGGCATGACGGTGGCGGGGCAATCTAGTCCCGGGGTCGTGGGGACGGCCCTATAGTCGCCGGGCAAGTCGGCGGCGGGCCAACCTTGTACCGCGGTCGTGGGGACGACCCTATAGTCGTCGGACATGTTGGCGATTGGCCAACTTTGGCCCGGTGTCGTGGGGACGACCCTATAGTCGTCGGACATGTCGGCGGCTGGACAACTTTGGCCCGTGGTCGTGGGAACGACCCTATAGTCGTCGGACATGTTGGCGGAAGGTCAGCGTAGGCCCGTGGTCGTGGGGACGACCCTATAGACGTCCGACATGACACAGGTGGGCCAATATTGGCCCGGGGTCGTGGGGACGATCCGATAGTCGTCGGACATGACGGTGGCGGGCCAATCTAGTCCCGGGGTCGTGGGGACGGCCCTATAGTCGCCGGGCAAGTCGGCGGCGGGCCAACCTTGTACCGGGGTCGTGGGGACGACCCTATAGTCGTCGGACATGTTGGCGATTGGCCAACTTTGGCCCGGTGTCGTGGGGACGACCCTATAGTCGTCGGACATGTCGGCGGCTGGACAACTTTGGCCCGTGGTCGTGGGAACGACCCTATAGTCGTCGGACATGTTGGCGGAAGGTCAACGTAGGCCCGTGGTCGTGGGGACGACCCTATAGACGTCCGACATGACACAGGTGGGCCAATATTGGCCCGGGGTCGTGGGGACGATCCGATAGTCGTCGGACATGACGGTGGCGGGCCAATCTAGTCCCGGGGTCGTGGGGACGGCCCTATAGTCGCCGGGCAAGTCGGCGGCGGGCCAACCTTGTACCGGGGTCGTGGGGACGACCCTATAGTCGTCGGACATGTTGGCGATTGGCCAACTTTGGCCCGGTGTCGTGGGGACGACCCTATAGTCGTCGGACATGTCGGCGGCTGGCCAACTTTGGCCCGTGGTCGTGGGGACGATCCGATTGTCGTCGGACATGACGGTGGCGGGCCAACCTAGACCCGGGGTCGTGGGGACGACCCTATATTCGTTGGACATGTCTGCGGCAGGCCAAATTTGGCCCGGTGTCGTGGGGACGACTCTATTGTCGTCGGACATGTCGGCGGCTGGCCAACCTAGACCCGGGGTCGTGGGGACGACCCTATAGTCGTCGGACATGTCGGCGGCTGGCCAACCTAGTCCCGAGGTCGTCGGACTTGAGGGTGGCGGCCCAATCTAGTCCCGGGGTCGTGGGGACGACCCTACAGTCGTCGGACATTTCGGCGGCTTGCCAACTTTGGGACGGGGTCGTGGGGACGACCCTATAGTCGTCGGACATGACGGTGGCTGGCCAACCTAGTCCCGAGGTCGTGGGGGCGACCCTACAGTCGTCGGACATGTCGGCGGCTGGCCAACCTAGTCCCGAGGTCGTCGGACTTGACGGTGGCGGGCCAATCTAGTCCCGGGGTCGAAGGGATGACCCTATTGTCGTCGGACATGGCGGTGGCGGGCCAATCTAGTCCCGTGGTCGTGGGGACGACCCTATAGTCGTCGGACATGTCGGCGGCTGGCCAACCTAGTCCCGAGGTCGTCGGACATGACGGTGGCGGGCCAATCTAGTCCCGTGGTCGTGGGGACGACCCTATAGTCTTCGGACATGACGGTAGCGGGCCAATCTAGACCCGAGGTCGTGGGGACGACCCTATAGTCGTCGGACTTGACGGTGGCGGGCCAATCTAGTCCCGGGTCGTGGGGACGACCCTATAGTCGTCGGACATGTCGCCGGCTGGCCAACTTTGGCCCGTGGTCGTGGGGACGACCCTATAGTCGTCGGACATAACGGTGGCGGGCCAATCTAGTCCCGGGGTCGTGGGGACGACCCTATAGTCGTCGGACAAGTCGGCGGCGGGCCTACCTAGTCCCGGGGTCGTGGGGACGACCCTATAGTCGTCGGATAAGTCGGCAGCTTGCCAACTTTGGCCCGGGGTCGTGGGAACGACCCTATAGTCGTCGGACAAGTCGGGGGCGAGCCCACCTAGTCCGGGGGTCGTGGGGACGACCCTATAGTCGTCGGACAAGTCGGCGGCCGGCCAACCTAGTCCGGGGGTCGTGGGGACGACCCTATAGTCGTCGGACATGACGGTGGCGGGCCAGTCTAGTCCCGGGTCGTGGGGATGACCCTATAGTCGTCGGACATGTCGGCGGCTGGCCAACTTTGGCCCGTGGTCGTGGGGAGGACCCTATAGTCGTCGGACATAACGGTGGCGGGCCAATCTAGTCCCGGGGTCGTGGGGACGACCCTATAGTCGTCGGACAAGTCGGCGGCGGGCCTACCTAGTCCCGGGGTCGTGGGGACGACCCTATAGTCGTCGGATAAGTCGGCAGCTTGCCAACTTTGGCCCGGGGTCGTGGGAACGACCCTATAGTCGTCGGACAAGTCGGCGGCGAGCCCACCTAGTCGGGGGGTCGTGGGGACGACCCTATAGTCGTCGGACAAGTCGGCGACTGGCCAACCTAGTCCGGGGGTCGTGGGGACGACCCTATAGTCGTCGGACATGACGGTGGCGGGCCAGTCTAGTCCCGGGTCGTGGGGACGACCCTATAGTCGTCGGACAAGTCGGCGGCGGGCCTACCTAGTCCCGGGGTCGTGGGGACGACCCTATAGTCGTCGGATAAGTCGGCAGCTTGCCAACTTTGGCCCGGGGTCGTGGGAACGACCCTATAGTCGTCGGACAAGTCGGCGGCGAGCCCACCTAGTCGGGGGGTCGTGGGGACGACCCTATAGTCGTCGGACAAGTCGGCGACTGGCCAACCTAGTCCGGGGGTCGTGGGGACGACCCTATAGTCGTCGGACATGACGGTGGCGGGCCAGTCTAGTCCCGGGTCGTGGGGACGACCCTATAGTCGTCGGACAAGTCGGCGGCGGGCCTACCTAGTCCCGGGGTCGTGGGGACGACCCTATAGTCGTCGGATAAGTCGGCAGCTTGCCAACTTTGGCCCGGGGTCGTGGGAACGACCCTATAGTCGTCGGACAAGTCGGGGGCGAGCCCACCTAGTCCGGGGGTCGTGGGGACGACCATATAGTCGTCGGACATGACGGTGGCGGGCCAGTCTAGGCTCGGGTCGTGGGGACGACCCTATAGTCGTCGGACATGTCGCCGGCTGGCCAACTTTGGCCCGTGGTCGTGGGGACGACCCTATAGTCGTCGGACATAACGGTGGCGGGCCAATCTAGTCCCGGGGTCGTGGGGACGACCCTATAGTCGTCGGACAAGTGGGCGGCGGGCCTACCTAGTCCCGGGGTCGTGGGGACGACCCTATAGTCGTCGGATAAGTCGGCAGCTTGCCAACTTTGGCCCGGGGTCGTGGGAACGACCCTATAGTCGTCGGACAAGTCGGGGGCGAGCCCACCTAGTCCGGGGGTCGTGGGGACGACCCTATAGTCGTCGGACAAGTCGGCGGCCGGCCAACCTAGTCCGGGGGTCGTGGGGACGACCCTATAGTCGTCGGACATGACGGTGGCGGGCCAGTCTAGTCCCGGGTCGTGGGGATGACCCTATAGTCGTCGGACATGTCGGCGGCTGGCCAACTTTGGCCCGTGGTCGTGGGGAGGACCCTATAGTCGTCGGACATAACGGTGGCGGGCCAATCTAGTCCCGGGGTCGTGGGGACGACCCTATAGTCGTCGGACAAGTCGGCGGCGAGCCCACCTAGTCGGGGGGTCGTGGGGACGACCCTATAGTCGTCGGACAAGTCGGCGACTGGCCAACCAAGTCCGGGGGTCGTGGGGACGACCCTATAGTCGTCGGACATGACGGTGGCGGGCCAGTCTAGTCCCGGGTCGTGGGGACGACCCTATAGTCGTCGGACAAGTCGGCGGCGGGCCTACCTAGTCCCGGGGTCGTGGGGACGACCCTATAGTCGTCGGATAAGTCGGCAGCTTGCCAACTTTGGCCCGGGGTCGTGGGAACGACCCTATAGTCGTCGGACAAGTCGGGGGCGAGCCCACCTAGTCCGGGGGTCGTGGGGACGACCATATAGTCGTCGGACATGACGGTGGCGGGCCAGTCTAGTCCCGGGTCATGGGGACGACCCTATAGTCGTTGGACAAGTCGGCGGCTGGCCAACTTTGGCACGTGGTCGTGGGGACGACCCTATAGTCGTCGGACAAGTCGGCGGCTGGCCAACTTTGGCCCGTGGTCGTGGGGACGACCCTATAGTCGTCGGACATGACGGTGGCGGGCCAGTCTAGTCCCGGGTCATGGGGACGACCCTATAGTCGGAGGACAAGTCGGCGGCTGGCCAACTTTGGCCCGTGGTCGTGGGGACGACCCTATAGTCGTCGGATATGTCGGCGGCTGGCCAACTTTGGCCCGTGGTCGTGGGGACGACCCTATAGTCGTCGGACAAGTCGGCGGCGGGCCAACCTAATCCCGGGGTCGTGGGGACGACCCTATAGTCGTCGGAAATGACGGTGGCGGGCCAATCTAGTCCCGGGGTCGTGGGGACGACCCTACAGTCGTCGGACAAGTCGGCGGCGAGCCAATCTAGTCCCGCGGTCGTGGGGACGACCCTATAGTCGTCGGACAAGTCAGCGGCTGGCCTACATTGGCCCGTGGTCGTGGGGACGACCATATAGTCGTCGGACATGACGGTGGCGGGCCACTCTAGTCCCGGGTCGTGGGGACGACCCTATAGTCGTCGGACATGTCGGCGGCTGGACAACTTTGGCCCGGGGTCGTGGGGACGACCCTATAGTCGTCGGACAAGTCGGCGGGTGTCCAACTTTGGCCCGGGGTCGTGGGGACGACCCTATAGTCGTCGGACTTGACGGTGGCGGGCCACTCTAGTCCCGGGTCGTGGGGACGTCCCTATAGTCGTCGGACATGTCGGCGGCTGGCCAACTTTGGCCCGTGGTCGTGGGGACGACCCTATAGTCGTCAGACATGACGGTGGCGAGCCAACCTAGTCCCGGGGTCGTGGGGACGACCCTATAGTCGTCGGACATAACGGTGGCGGGCCAATCTAGTCCCGGGGTCGTGGGGACAACCCTATAGTCGTCGGACAAGTCGGCGGCGGGCCTACCTAGTCCCGGGGTCGTGGGGACGACCCTATAGTCGTCGGATAGGTCGGCAGCTTGCCAACTTTGGCCCGGGGTCGTGGGAACGACCCTATAGTCGTCGGACAAGGCGGCGGCGAGCCCACCTAGTCGGGGGGTCGTGGGGACGACCCTATAGTCGTCGGACATGACGGTGGCGGGCCAGTCTAGTCCCGGGTCATGGGGACGACCCTATAGTCGGAGGACAAGTCGGCGGCTGGCCAACTTTGGCCCGTGGTCGTGGGGACGACCCTATAGTCGTCGGAAATGACGGTGGCGAGCCAACCTAGTCCCGGGGTCGTGGGGACGACCCTATAGTCGTCGGACATAACGGTGGCGGGCCTACCTAGTCCCGGGGTCGTGGGGACGACCCTATAGTCGTCGGATAGGTCGGCAGCTTGCCAACTTTGGCCCGGGGTCGTGGGAACGACCCTATAGTCGTCGGACAAGGCGGCGGCGAGCCCACCTAGTCGGGGGGTCGTGGGGACGACCCTATAGTCGTCGGACAAGTCGGCGGCCGGCCAACCTAGTCCGGGGGTCGTGGGGACGACCCTATAGTCGTCGGACATGTCGGTGGCGGGCCAGTCTAGTCCCGGGTCGTGGGGACGACCCTATAGTCGTCGGACATGTCGGCGGCTGGCCAACTTTGGCCCGTAGTCGTGGGGACGACCGTATAGTCGTCGGACATGACGGTGGCGGGCCAGTCTAGTCCCGGGTCATGGGGACGACCCTATAGTCGGAGGACAAGTCGGCGGCTGGCCAACTTTGGCCCGTGGTCGTGGGGACGACCCTATAGTCGTCGGAAATGACGGTGGCGGGCCAATCTAGTCCCGGGGTCGTGGGGACGACCCTACAGTCGTCGGACAAGTCGGCGGCGAGCCAATCTAGTCCCGCGGTCGTGGGGACGACCCTATAGTCGTCGGACAAGTCAGCGGCTGGCCTACATTGGCCCGTGGTCGTGGGGACGACCATATAGTCGTCGGACATGACGGTGGCGGGCCACTCTAGTCCCGGGTCGTGGGGATGACCCTATAGTCGTCGGACATGTCGGCGGCTGGCCAACTTTGGCCCGGGGTCGTGGGGACGACCCTATAGTCGTCGGATATGTCGGCGGCTGGCCAACTTTGGCCCGTGGTCGTGGGGACGACCCTATAGTCGTCGGACAAGTCGGCGGCGGGCCAACCTAATCCCGGGGTCGTGGGGACGACCCTATAATCGTCGGACAAGCCGGCGGCTGGCCCACTTTGGCCCGTGGTCGTGGGGACGACCCTATAGTCGTCGGACAAGTCGGCGGGTGTCCAACTTTGGCCCGGGGTCGTGGGAACGACCCTATAGTCGTCGGACTTGACGGTGGCGGGCCAATCTAGTCCCGGGGTCGTGGGGACGACCCTATAGTCGTCAGACATGTCGGTGGCGAGCCAACCTAGTCCCGGGGTCGTGGGGACGACCCTATAGTCGTCGGACAAGTCGGCGGCGGGCCAACCTAGTCCCGGGGTCGTGGGGACGACCCTATAGTCGTCGGACATAACGGTGGCGGGCCAATCTAGTCCCAGGGTCGTTGGGACGACCCTATAGTCGTCGGACATGTCGGCGGCTGGCCAACTTTGGCCCGTGGTCGTGGGGCGACCCAATAGTCGTTGGACATGTCGGCGGCTGGCCAACTTTGGCCCGTGGTCGTGGGGACGACCCAATATTCGTTGGACATGTCGGCGGCTGGCCAACTTTGGCCCGTGGTCGTAGGGACGATCCGATAGTCGTTGGATATGACGGTGGCGGGTCAATCTAGTCCCAGGGTCGTTGCGACGACCCTATAGTCGTCGGACATGTCGGCGGCTGGCCAACATTGGCCCGTGGTCGTGGGGACGACTCTATAGTCGTCGGACATGTCGGCGGCTGGCCAACCTAGACACGGGGTCGTGGGGACGACCCTATTGTCGTCGGACATGACGGTGGCGGGCGAATCTAGTCCCGGGGTCGTGGGGACGACCCTACAGTCGTCGGACATGTCCGCGGCTGGCCAACTTTGGCCCGTGGTCGTGGGGCGACCCAATAGTCGTTGGACATGTCGGCGGCTGGCCAACTTTGGCCCGTGGTCGTGGGGACGACCCAATAGTCGTTGGACATGTCGGCGGCTGGCCAACTTTGGCCCGTGGTCGTGGGGACGACCCTATTGTCGTCGGACATGGCGGTGGCGGGCCAATCTAGTCCCGTGGTCGTGGGCACGACCCTATAGTCGTCGGACATGTCGGCGGCTGGCCAACTTTGGCCCGTGGTCGTGGGGACGATCCAATAGTCGTCGGACATGTCGGCGGCTGGCCAACTTTGGCCCGTGGTCGTGGGGACGATCCGATAGTCGTCGGACATGTCGGCGGCAGGCCAACTTTGGCCCGGTGTCGTGGGGACGACTCTATAGTCGTCGGACATGACGGTGACGGGCCAATCTAGTCCCGGGGTCGTGGGGACGACCCTATAGTCGTCGGACATGTCGGCGGCTGGCCAACTTTGGCCGGTGGTCGTGGGGCGACCCAATAGTCGTTGGACAAGTCGGCGGCTGGCCAAAAATGGCCCGTGGTCGTAAGGACGACCCTATAGTCGTCGGACAATACGGTGGCGGGCCAATCTAGTCCCGGCGTCGTGGGGACGACCCTATACTCGTCGGACAAGTCGGCGGCTGGCCAACTTTTGCACTGGGTCGTGGGGACGACCTTATAGTCGTCGGACATGTTGGCGGCAGGTCAGCCTAGTCCCTGGGTCGTGGGGACGACCCTATTGTCGTCGGACATGACGGTGGCCGGCCAATCTAGTGCCGGGGTCGTAGGGACGACCCTATAGTCGTCGGATAAGTCGGCAGCTTGCCAACTTTGGCCCGGGGTCGTGGGAACGACCGTATAGTCGTCGGACAAGTCGGCGGCGAGCCCACCTAGTCGGGGGGTCGTGGGGACGACCCTATAGTCGTCGGACAAGCCGGCGGCTGGCCAACTTTGGCCCAGGGGTCGTGGGGACGACCCTATAGTCGTCGGACATGTCGGCGGCGAGCCAACATTGACCCGTGGTCGTGGGGACCACTCTATAGTCGTCGGACATGTCGGTGGCGGGCCAGTCTAGTCCCGGGTCGTGGGGACGACCCTATAGTCGTCGGACATGTCGGCGGCTGGCCAACTTTGGCCCGTGGTCGTGGGGAGGACCCTATACTCGTCGGACAAGTCGGCGGCGTACCAACCTAGTCCGGGGGTCGTGAGGACGACCCTATAGTCGTCGGACAAGCCGGCGGCTGGCCAATTTTGGCCCAGGGGTCGTGGGGACGACCCTATAGTCGTCGGACATGTCGGCGGCGAGCCAACATTGACCCGTGGTCGTGGGGACCACTCTATAGTCGTCGGACATGTCGGCGGCTGGCCAATCTAGTCCCGGGGTCGTGGGGACGACCCTATAGTCTTCGGACATGTCGGCGGCTGGCCAACTTTGGCCCGTGGTCGTGGGGACGATCCAATAGTCGTCGGACATGTCGGCGGCTGGCCAGCTTTGGCCCGGGGTCGTAGGGACGACCCTATAGTCGTCGGACATGTCGGCGATTGGCCAACATTGGCCCGGGGTCGTGGGGACGACATTATAGTCGTCGGACATGTCGGCGGCTGGCCAACCTAGTCCGGGGGTCGTGGGGACGACCCTATAGTCCTCGGACAAGTCGGCGGCTGGCCAACTTTGGCCCGTGGTCGTGGGGACGACCCTATAGTCGTCGGGCAAGTCGACGGCAGGCCAACATAGGCCCAGGGTCGTGGCGATAACCCTACAGTCGTCGGACATGTCGGCGGCGGGCCAATCTAGTCCCCGGGTCGTGGGCACGACCCTATAGTCGTCGGACATGTCGGCGGCAGGCCAACTTTGGCCCGTGGTCGTGGGGACGATCCGATAGTCGTTGGACATGACGGTGCCGGGGCAATCGAGTCCCGGGGTAGTAGGTACGACCCTATAGTCGTCGGACATGTCGGCGATTGGCCATTATTGGCCCGGGGTCGAGGGGACGACCCTATAGTCGTCGGACATGTCGGGGGCTGGCCAACTTTGGCCCATGGTCGTGGGGACGACCCAATAGTCGTCGGACATGTCGGCGGCTTGCCAACTTTGGCCCGGGTTCGTGGGGGCGACCCTATAGTCGTCGGACATGTCGGCGGCTGGCCAAAATTGGCCCGAGGTCGTGGGGGCGACCCTATAGTCGTCGGACATGTCGGCGGCTGGCCAACTTTGGCCCGTGGTCGTGGGGACGACCCTATAGTCGTCGGAAATGTCGGTGGCTGTCCAACTTTGGCCCAGGGGTCGTGGGGACGACCCTATAGTCGTCGGACATGTCGGCGGCGAGCCAAAATTGACCCGGGGTCGCGGTGACGACTCTATAGTCGTCGGACATGTCGGTGGCGGGCCAGTCTAGCCCCGGGTCGTGGGGACGACCCTATAGTCGTCGGACATGTCGGCGGCTGGCCAACTTTGGCCCGTGGTCGTGGGGACGACCCTATAGTCGTCGGAAATGACGGTGGCGAGCCAACCTAGTCCCGGGGTCGTGGGGACGACCCTATAGTCGTCGGACATAACGGTGGCGGGCCTACCTAGTCCCGGGGTCGTGGGGACGACCCTATAGTCGTCGGATAGGTCGGCAGCTTGCCAACTTTGGCCCGGGGTCGTGGGAACGACCCTATAGTCGTCGGACAAGGCGGCGGCGAGCCCACCTAGTCGGGGGGTCGTGGGGACGACCCTATAGTCGTCGGACAAGTCGGCGGCCGGCCAACCTAGTCCGGGGGTCGTGGGGACGACCCTATAGTCGTCGGACATGTCGGTGGCGGGCCAGTCTAGTCCCGGGTCGTGGGGACGACCCTATAGTCGTCGGACATGTCGGCGGCTGGCCAACTTTGGCCCGTAGTCGTGGGGACGACCGTATAGTCGTCGGACATGACGGTGGCGGGCCAGTCTAGTCCCGGGTCATGGGGACGACCCTATAGTCGGAGGACAAGTCGGCGGCTGGCCAACTTTGGCCCGTGGTCGTGGGGACGACCCTATAGTCGTCGGAAATGACGGTGGCGGGCCAATCTAGTCCCGGGGTCGTGGGGACGACCCTACAGTCGTCGGACAAGTCGGCGGCGAGCCAATCTAGTCCCGCGGTCGTGGGGACGACCCTATAGTCGTCGGACAAGTCAGCGGCTGGCCTACATTGGCCCGTGGTCGTGGGGACGACCATATAGTCGTCGGACATGACGGTGGCGGGCCACTCTAGTCCCGGGTCGTGGGGATGACCCTATAGTCGTCGGACATGTCGGCGGCTGGCCAACTTTGGCCCGGGGTCGTGGGGACGACCCTATAGTCGTCGGATATGTCGGCGGCTGGCCAACTTTGGCCCGTGGTCGTGGGGACGACCCTATAGTCGTCGGACAAGTCGGCGGCGGGCCAACCTAATCCCGGGGTCGTGGGGACGACCCTATAATCGTCGGACAAGCCGGCGGCTGGCCCACTTTGGCCCGTGGTCGTGGGGACGACCCTATAGTCGTCGGACAAGTCGGCGGGTGTCCAACTTTGGCCCGGGGTCGTGGGAACGACCCTATAGTCGTCGGACTTGACGGTGGCGGGCCAATCTAGTCCCGGGGTCGTGGGGACGACCCTATAGTCGTCAGACATGTCGGTGGCGAGCCAACCTAGTCCCGGGGTCGTGGGGACGACCCTATAGTCGTCGGACAAGTCGGCGGCGGGCCAACCTAGTCCCGGGGTCGTGGGGACGACCCTATAGTCGTCGGACATAACGGTGGCGGGCCAATCTAGTCCCAGGGTCGTTGGGACGACCCTATAGTCGTCGGACATGTCGGCGGCTGGCCAACTTTGGCCCGTGGTCGTGGGGCGACCCAATAGTCGTTGGACATGTCGGCGGCTGGCCAACTTTGGCCCGTGGTCGTGGGGACGACCCAATAGTCGTTGGACATGTCGGCGGCTGGCCAACTTTGGCCCGTGGTCGTAGGGACGATCCGATAGTCGTTGGATATGACGGTGGCGGGTCAATCTAGTCCCAGGGTCGTTGCGACGACCCTATAGTCGTCGGACATGTCGGCGGCTGGCCAACATTGGCCCGTGGTCGTGGGGACGACTCTATAGTCGTCGGACATGTCGGCGGCTGGCCAACCTAGACACGGGGTCGTGGGGACGACCCTATTGTCGTCGGACATGACGGTGGCGGGCGAATCTAGTCCCGGGGTCGTGGGGACGACCCTACAGTCGTCGGACATGTCCGCGGCTGGCCAACTTTGGCCCGTGGTCGTGGGGCGACCCAATAGTCGTTGGACAT
Source organism: Andrena praecox (assembly GCA_963932275.1). NCBI lineage: Eukaryota > Metazoa > Arthropoda > Insecta > Hymenoptera > Andrenidae > Andrena > Andrena praecox. Next base: position 733,084 of record CAWVQO010000017.1, on the reverse strand, counting down.
GTCGGCGGCTGGCCAACTTTGGCCCGTGGTCGTGGGGACGACCCAATAGTCGCTGGACATGTCGGCGGCTGGCCAACTTTGGCCCGTGGTCGTGGGGACGACCCTATTGTCGTCGGACATGGCGGTGGCGGGCCAATCTAGTCCCGTGGTCGTGGGCACGACCCTATAGTCGTCGGACATGTCGGCGGCTGGCCAACTTTGGCCCGTGGTCGTGGGGACGATCCAATAGTCGTCGGACATGTCGGCGGCTGGCCAACTTTGGCCCGTGGTCGTGGGGACGATCCGATAGTCGTCGGACATGTCGGCGGCAGGCCAACTTTGGCCCGGTGTCGTGGGGTCGACTCTATAGTCGTCGGACATGACGGTGACGGGCCAATCTAGTCCCGGGGTCGTGGGGACGACCCTATAGTCGTCGGACATGTCGGCGGCTGGCCAACTTTGGCCGGTGGTCGTGGGGCGACCCAATAGTCGTTGGACAAGTCGGCGGCTGGCCAAAAATGGCCCGTGGTCGTAAGGACGACCCTATAGTCGTCGGACAATACGGTGGCGGGCCAATCTAGTCCCGGCGTCGTGGGGACGACCCTATACTCGTCGGACAAGTCGGCGGCTGGCCAACTTTTGCACTGGGTCGTGGGGACGACCTTATAGTCGTCGGACATGTTGGCGGCAGGTCAGCCTAGTCCCTGGGTCGTGGGGACGACCCTATTGTCGTCGGACATGACGGTGGCCGGCCAATCTAGTGCCGGGGTCGTAGGGACGACCCTATAGTCGTCGGATAAGTCGGCAGCTTGCCAACTTTGGCCCGGGGTCGTGGGAACGACCCTATAGTCGTCGGACAAGTCGGCGGCGAGCCCACCTAGTCGGGGGGTCGTGGGGACGACCCTATAGTCGTCGGACAAGCCGGCGGCTGGCCAACTTTGGCCCAGGGGTCGTGGGGACGACCCTATAGTCGTCGGACATGTCGGCGGCGAGCCAACATTGACCCGTGGTCGTGGGGACCACTCTATAGTCGTCGGACATGTCGGCGGCTGGCCAATCTAGTCCCGGGGTCGTGGGGACGACCCTATAGTCTTCGGACATGTCGGCGGCTGGCCAACTTTGCCCCGTGGTCGTGGGGACGATCCAATAGTCGTCGGACATGTCGGCGGCTGGCCAGCTTTGGCCCGGGGTCGTAGGGACGACCCTATAGTCGTCGGACATGTCGGCGATTGGCCAACATTGGCCCGGGGTCGTGGGGACGACATTATAGTCGTCGGACATGTCGGCGGCTGGCCAACCTAGTCCGGGGGTCGTGGGGACGACCCTATAGTCCTCGGACAAGTCGGCGGCTGGCCAACTTTGGCCCGTGGTCGTGGGGACGACCCTATAGTCGTCGGGCAAGTCGACGGCAGGCCAACATAGGCCCAGGGTCGTGGCGATAACCCTACAGTCGTCGGACATGTCGGCGGCGGGCCAATCTAGTCCCCGGGTCGTGGGCACGACCCTATAGTCGTCGGACATGTCGGCGGCAGGCCAACTTTGGCCCGTGGTCGTGGGGACGATCCGATAGTCGTTGGACATGACGGTGCCGGGGCAATCGAGTCCCGGGGTAGTAGGTACGACCCTATAGTCGTCGGACATGTCGGCGATTGGCCATTATTGGCCCGGGGTCGAGGGGACGACCCTATAGTCGTCGGACATGTCGGGGGCTGGCCAACTTTGGCCCATGGTCGTGGGGACGACCCAATAGTCGTCGGACATGTCGGCGGCTTGCCAACTTTGGCCCGGGTTCGTGGGGGCGACCCTATAGTCGTCGGACATGTCGGCGGCTGGCCAAAATTGGCCCGAGGTCGTGGGGGCGACCCTATAGTCGTCGGACATGTCGGCGGCTGGCCAACTTTGGCCCGTGGTCGTGGGGACGACCCTATAGTCGTCGGAAATGTCGGTGGCTGTCCAACTTTGGCCCAGGGGTCGTGGGGACGACCCTATAGTCGTCGGACATGTCGGCGGCGAGCCAAAATTGACCCGGGGTCGCGGTGACGACTCTATAGTCGTCGGACATGTCGGTGGCGGGCCAGTCTAGCCCCGGGTCGTGGGGACGACCCTATAGTCGTCGGACATGTCGGCGGCTGGCCAACTTTGGCCCGTGGTCGTGGGGACGACCCTATAGTCGTCGGAAATGACGGTGGCGGGCCAATCTAGTCCCGGGGTCGTGGGGACGACCCTATAGTCGTCGGACAAGTCGCCGGCGGGCCAACCTAGTCCCGGGGTCGTGGGGATGACCCTATAGTCGTCGGACATGTCGCCGGCTGGCCAACTTTGGCCCGTGGTCGTGGGGACGACCCTATAGTCGTCGGACATAACGGTGGCGGGCCAATCTAGTCCCGGGGTCGTGGGGACGACCCTATAGTGGTCGGACAAGTCGGCGGCGGGCCTACCTAGTCCCGGGGTCGTGGGGACGACCCTATAGTCGTCGGATAAGTCGGCAGCTTGCCAACTTTGGCCCGGGGTCGTGGGAACGACCCTATAGTCGTCGGACAAGTCGGCGGCGAACCCACCTAGTGGGGCGGTCGTGGGGACGACCCTATAGTCGTCGGACAAGTCGGCGGCCGGCCAACCTAGTCCGGGGGTCGTGGGGACGACCCTATAGTCGTCGGACATGACGGTGGCGGGCCAGTCTAGACCCCGGTCGTGGGGACGACCCTATAGTCGTCGGACATGTCGGCGGCTGGCCAACTTTGGCCCGTGGTCGTGGGGACGACCCTATAGTCGTCGGGAAGGTCGGTGGCTGTCCAACTTTGGCCCAGGGGTCGTGGGGACGACCCTATAGTCGTCGGACATATCAGCGGCCGGCCAACCTAGTCCGGGGGTCGTGGGGACGACCCTATAGTCGTCGGACATGACGGTGGCAGGCCAGTCTAGTCCCGGGTCGTGGGGACGACCCTATAGTCGTCGGACATGTCGGCGGCTGGCCAACTTTGGCCCGTGGTCGTGGGGACGACCCTATAGTCGTCGGACATATCAGCGGCTGGCCAACTTTGGCCCGGGGTCGTGGGGACGACCCTACAGTCGTCGGACAAGTCGGCGGCCGGGCAACCTAGTCCGGGGGTTGTGGTGACGACCCTATAGTCGTCGAACATGACGGTGGCGGGCCAGTCTAGTCCGGGGTCGTGGGGACGACCCTATAATCGTCGGACATGTCGGCGGCTGGCCAACTTTGGCCCGTGGTCGTGGGGACGACCCTATAGTCGTCGGAAATGTCGGTGGCTGTCCAACTTTGGCCCAGGGGTCGTGGGGACGACCCTATAGTCGTCGGACATGTCGGCGGCGAGCCAACATTGACCCGGGGTCGTGGGGACGACTCTATAGTCGTCGGACATGTCGTTGGCGGGCCAGTCTAGTCGCGGGTCGTGGGGACGACCCTATAGTCGTCGGACATGTCGGCGGCTGGCCAACTTTGGCCCGTGGTCGTGGGGACGACCCTATGGTCGTCGGAAATGTCGGTGGCTGTCCAACTTTGGCCCAGGGGTCGTGGGGACGACCCTATAGTCGTCGGACATGTCGGCGGCGAGCCAACATTGACCCGGGGTCGTGGGGACGACTCTATAGTCGTCGGACATGTCGTTGGCGGGCCAGTCTAGTCGCGGGTCGTGGGGACGACCCTATAGTCGTCGGACATGTCGGCGGCTGGCCAACTTTGGCCCGTGGTCGTGGGGACGACCCTATAGTCGTCGGACATGTCGGCGGCTGGCCAACTTTGGCCCGTGGTCGTGGGGACGACCCTATAGTCGTCGGAAATGTCGGTGGCTGTCCAACTTTGGCCCAGGGGTCGTGGGGACGACCCTATTGTCGTCGGACATGTCGGCGGCGAGCCAACATTGACCCGGGGTCGTCGGGACGACTCTATAGTCGTCGGACATGTCGGTGGCGGGCCAGTCTAGTCCCGGGTCGTGGGGACGACCCTATAGTCGTCGGACATGTCGGCGGCTTGCCAACTTTGGCCCGGGGTCGTGGGGACGATCCAATAGTCGTCGGACATGTCAGCGGCTGGCCAGCTTTGGCCCGTGGTCGTGGTGACGACCCTATAGTCGTCGGACATGTCGGCGGCTAGCCAACATTGGCCTGTGATCGTGGGGACGACCCTATAGTCGTCGGACATGTCGGCGGCTAGCCAACATTGGCCTGTGATCGTGGGGACGACCCTATAGTCGTCGGAAATGTCGGTGGCTGTCCAACTTTGGCCCGGAGTCGTGGGGACGACCCAATAGTCGTCGGACATGTCGGCGGCTGGCCAACTTTGGCCCGTGGTCGTGGGGACGATCCGATAGTCGTTGGACATGACGGTGGCGGACCAATCTAGTCCCGGGGTCGTGGGGACGACCCTATAGTCGTCGGACATGTCGGCGGCTGGCCAACTTTGGCCCGTGGTCGTGGGGACGATCCAAAAGTCGTCGGACATGTCGGCGGCTGGCCAACTTTGGCCCGTGGTCGTGGGGACGATCCAATAGTCGTCGGACATGTCGGCGGCTGGCCAGCTTTGGCCCGTGGTCGTGGGGACGACCCTATAGTCGTCGGACATGTCGGCGGCTAGCCAACATTGGCCTGTGATCGTGGGGACGACCCAATAGTCGTTGGAAATGTCAGCGGCTGGCCAACTTTGACCCGGTGTCGTGGGGACGACTCTATAGTCGTCGGACATGTAGGCGGCTGGCCAATCTAGTCCCGGGGTCGTGGGGACGACCCTATAGTCTTCGGACATGTCGGCGGCTGGCCAACTTTGGCCCGTGGTCGTGGGGACGATCCAATAGTCGTCGGACATGTCGGCGGCTGGCCAGCTTTGGCCCGGGGTCGTAGGGACGACCCTATAGTCGTCGGACATGTCGGCGATTGGCCAACATTGGCCCGGGGTCGTGGGGACGACATTATAGTCGTCGGAAATGTCGGTGGCTGTCCAATTTTGGCCCAGGGGTCGTGGGGACGACCCTATAGTCGTCGGACTTGACGGTGGCGGGCCATTCTAGTCCCGGTGTCGTGGGGACGACCCTACAGTCGTCGGACATTTCGGCGTCTTGCCAACTTTGGCCCGGGGTCGTGGGGACGACCCTATAGTCGTCGGACATGACGGTGGCGGACCAATCTAGTCCCGGGGTCGTGGGGACGACCCTATAGTTGTCGGACATGTCGGCGGCTGGCCAACTTTGGACCGGTGTCGTGGGGACGACTCTATAGTCGTCGGAAATGTCGGCGGCTGGCCAACCTGGACCCGGGGTCGTGGGGACGACCCTATTGTCGTCGGACATGACGGTCGCGGGCCAATCTAGTCTCGGGGTCGTGGGGACGACCCTATAGTCGTCGGACAGGTCGGCGGCTGGCCAACTTTGGCCCGGGGTCGTGGGGGCGACCCTATAGTCGTCGGACATGTTGGCGGCTTGTCAGCCTAGTCCCGGGGTCGTGGGTACGACCCTACAGTCGTCGGACATTTCGGCGGCTTGCCAACTTTGGCCCGGGGTCGTGGGGACGACCCTATAGTCGTCGGACTTGACGGTGGCGGGCCAATCTAGTCCCGGGGTCGTGGGGACGACCCTACAGTCGTCGAACAATTCGGCCGCGGGCCAAGCTTGTCCCGGGGTCGTGGGGACGACCCTATAATCGTCGGACATGACGGTGGCGGGCCAATCTAGTCCCGGGGTCGTGGGGACGACCCTATAGTCGTCGGACATGTCGGCGGCTTGCCAACATTGGCCCGTGGTCGTGGGGACGACCCAATAGTCGTTGGAAATGTCAGCGGCTGGCCAACTTTGACCCGGTGTCGTGGGGACGACTCTATAATCGTCGGACATGTCGGCGGCTGGCCAATCTAGTCCCGGGGTCGTGGGGACGACCCTATAGTCTTCGGACATGTCGGCGGCTGGCCAACTTTGGCCCGGTGTCGTGGGGACGACCCAATAGTCGTCGGACATGTCGGCGGCTGGCCAACCTAGACCCGGGGTCGTGGGGACGACCCTATAGTCGTCGGACATGTCGGCGGGAGGCCAACCTAGTCCCGAGGTCGTGGGGACGACCCTATAGTCGTCGGACATGTCGGCGGCTTGCCAACTTTGGCCCGGGGTCGTGGGGACGATCCAATAGTCGTCGGACATGTCGGCGGCTGGCCAACTTTGGCCCGTAGTCGTGGGGACGATCCGACAGTCGCCGGACATGACGGTGGCGGGCCAATCTAGTCCCGGGGTCGTGGGGACGACCCTATTGTCGTCGGACATGTCGGCGGCTGGCCAACTTTGGCCCGTGGTCGTGGGGACGACTCTATAGTCGTCGGACATGTCGGCGGCTGGCCAACCTAGACCCGGGGTCGTGGGGACGACCCTATTGTCGTCGGACATGACGGTGGCGGGCCAATCTAGTCCCGGGGTCGTGGGGACGACCCTATAGTCGTCAGACATGTCGGCGGCTGGCCAACTTTGGCCCGTGGTCGTGGGGCGACCCAATAGTCGTCGGACATGTCGGCGGCTGGCCAACTTTTGCCCGTGGTCGCGGGGACGATCCGATAGTCGATGGACATGACGGTGGCGGGCCAATCTAGTCCCGGGGTCGTGGGGACGACCCTATAGTCGTCGGACAAGACGGCGATTGGCCAACATTGGCCCGGGATCGTGGGGACGACCCTATAGTCGTCGGACATGTCTGCGGCTGGCCAACCTAGTCCCGAGGTCGTGGGGACGACCCTATAGTCGTCGGACTTGTCGCTGGCGGGCCAATCTAGTCCCGGGGTCGTGGGGACGACCCTATAGTCGTCGGACATGTCGGCGGCTGGCTAACTTTGGCCCGTGGTCGTGGGGACGACCCAATAGTCGTTGGACACGTCGGCGGCTGGCCAACTTTGGGCCGTGGTCGTGGAGACGATCCTATAGTCGTCGGACTTGACGGTGGCGGGCCAATCTAGTCCCGGGGTCGTGGGGACGACCCAATAGTCGTTGGACATATCGGCGGCTGGCCAACTTTGGCCCATGGTCGTGGGGACGACCCTATAGTCGTTGGACATGACGGTGGCGGGACAATCTAGTCCCGGCGTCGTGGGGACGATCCTATAGTCGTCGGACATTTCGGCGGCATGCCAACTTTGGCCCGGGGTCGTGGGGACGACCCTATAGTCGTTGGACATGACGGTGGCGGGCCAATCTAGTCCCGGGGTCGTAGGGACGACCCCATAGTCGTCGGTCATGTCGGCGATTGGCCAACATTGGCCCGGGGTCGTGGGGACGACCCTATAGTCATCGGACATGTCGGCGGCTGGCCAACCTAGTCCCGAGGTCGTGGGGACGACCCTATAGTCGTCGGACATGACGGTGGCGGACCAATCTAGTCCCGGGGTCGTGGGGCCGACCCTATAGTCGTCGGACATGTCGGCGGCTGGCCAACTTTGGCCCATGGTCGTGGGGACGACCCTATAGTCGTTGGACATGACGGTGGCGGGACAATCTAGTCCCGGCGTCGTGGGGACGATCCAATAGTCGTCGGACATGTCGGCGGCTGGCCAACTTTGGCCCGTGGTCGCGGGGACGACCCTATAGTCGTTGGACATGTCAGCGGCTGGCCAACTTTGGCCCGGTGTCGTGGGGACGACTCTATAGTCGTCGGACATGTCGGCGGCTGGCCAACCGAGACCCGGGGTCGTGGGGACGACCCTATTGTCGTCGGACATGACGGTGGCGGGCCAATCTATTCCCGGGTTCGTACGGACGACCCTATAGTCGTCGGACATTCTGGCGATTGGCCAACTTTGGCCCATGGTCGTGGGGACGACCCTATAGTCGTTGGACATGACGGTGGCGGGCCAGTCTAGTCCCGGGTCGTGGGGACGACCCTATAGTCGTCGGACATGTCGGCGGCTGGCCAACTTTGGGCCGTGGTCGTGGGGAGGACCCTATACTCGTCGGACAAGTCGGCGGCGTACCAACCTAGTCCGGGGTCGTGGGGACGACTCTATAGTCGTCGGACATGTCGGTGGCGGGCCAGTCTAGTCCCGGGTCGTGGGGACGAGCCTATAGTCGTCGGACATGTCGGCGGCTGGCCAACTTTGGGCCGTGGTCGTGGGGAGGACCCTATACTCGTCGGACAAGTCGGCGGCGTACCAACCTAGTCCGGGGGTCGTGGGGACGACCCTATAGTCGTCGGACATGACGGTGGCGGGCCAGTCTAGTCCCGGGTCATGGGGACGACCCTATAGTCGTCGGACATGACGGTGGCGGGCCAGTCTAGTCCCGGGGTCGTGGGGTCAACCCTATAGTCGTCGGACATGTCGGCGGCTGGCCAACTTTGGCCCGTAGTCGTGGGGACGATCCGACAGTCGCCGGACATGACGGTGGCGGGCCAATCTAGTCCCGGGGTCGTGGGGACGACCCTATTGTCGTCGGACATGTCGGCGGCTGGCCAACTTTGGCCCGTGGTCGTGGGGACGACTCTATAGTCGTCGGACATGTCGGCGGCTGGCCAACCTAGACCCGGGGTCGTGGGGACGACCCTATTGTCGTCGGACATGACGGTGGCGGGCCAATCTAGTCCCGGGGTCGTGGGGACGACCCGATAGTCGTCAGACATGTCGGCGGCTGGCCAACTTTGGCCCGTGGTCGTGGGGCGACCCAATAGTCGTCGGACATGTCGGCGGCTGGCCAACTTTTGCCCGTGGTCGCGGGGACGATCCGATAGTCGATGGACATGACGGTGGCGGGCCAATCTAGTCCCGGGGTCGTGGGGACGACCCTATAGTCGTCGGACAAGACGGCGGCTGGACATCTTTGGCCCGGGGTCGTGGGGACGACCCTATAGTCGTCGTACATGTCGGCGGCTGGCCAACTTTGGCCCGTGGTCGTGGGGACGACCCTATAGTCGTTGGACATGACGGTGGCGGGACAATCTAGTCCCGGCGTCGTGGGGACGATCCTATAGTCGTCGGACATTTCGGCGGCATGCCAACTTTGGCCCGGGGTCGTGGGGACGACCCTATAGTCGTTGGACATGACGGTGGCGGGCCAATCTAGTCCCGGGGTCGTAGGGACGACCCCATAGTCGTCGGTCATGTCGGCGATTGGCCAACATTGGCCCGGGGTCGTGGGGACGACCCTATAGTCATCGGACATGTCGGCGGCTGGCCAACCTAGTCCCGAGGTCGTGGGGACGACCCTATAGTCGTCGGACATGACGGTGGCGGACCAATCTAGTCCCGGGGTCGTGGGGCCGACCCTATAGTCGTCGGACATGTCGGCGGCTGGCCAACTTTGGCCCGTGGTCGTGGGGACGATCCAATAGTCGTCGGACATGTCGGCGGCTGGCCAACTTTGGCCCGTGGTCGTGGGGACGACCCTATAGTCGTTGGACATGTCAGCGGCTGGCCAACTTTGGCCCGGTGTCGTGGGGACGACTCTATAGTCGTCGGACATGTCGGCGGCTGGCCAACCGAGACCCGGGGTCGTGGGGACGACCCTATTGTCGTCGGACATGACGGTGGCGGGCCAATCTATTCCCGGGTTCGTACGGACGACCCTATAGTCGTCGGACATTCTGGCGATTGGCCAACTTTGGCCCATGGTCGTGGGGACGACCCTATAGTCGTTGGACATGACGGTGGCGAGCCAATCTAGTCCCCGGGTCGTAGGGACGACCCTATAGTCGTCGGACATGTCGGCGATTGGCCAACATTGGCCCGGGGTCGTGGGGACGACCCTATAGTCGACGGACATGTCGGCGGCTGGCCAACTTTGGCCCGTAGTCGTGGGGACGATCCGACAGTCGCCGGACATGACGGTGGCGGGCCAATCTAGTCCCGGGGTCGTGGGGACGACCCTATTGTCGTCGGACATGTCGGCGGCTGGCCAACTTTGGCCCGTGGTCGTGGGGACGACTCTATAGTCGTCGGACATGTCGGCGGCTGGCCAACCTAGACCCGGGGTCGTGGGGACGACCCTATTGTCGTCGGACATGACGGTGGCGGGCCAATCTAGTCCCGGGGTCGTGGGGACGACCCTATAGTCGTCAGACATGTCGGCGGCTGGCCAACTTTGGCCCGTGGTCGTGGGGCGACCCAATAGTCGTCGGACATGTCGGCGGCTGGCCAACTTTTGCCCGTGGTCGCGGGGACGATCCGATAGTCGATGGACATGACGGTGGCGGGCCAATCTAGTCCCGGGGTCGTGGGCACGACCCTATAGTCGTCGGACAAGACGGCGGCTGGACATCTTTGGCCCGGGGTCGTGGGGACGACCCTATAGTCGTCGTACATGTCGGCGGCTGGCCAACTTTGGCCCGTGGTCGTGGGGACGACCCAATAGTGGTCGGACATGTCGGCGGCTGGCCAACCTAGTCCCGAAGTCGTGCGGACGACCGTATAGTCGCCGGACAAGTCGGCGGCGGGCCAAGCTTGGCCCGGGGTCGTGGGGACGACCCTATAGTCGTCGGACATGACGGTGGCGGACCAATCTAGTCCCGGGGTCGTGGGGACGACCCTATAGTCGTCGGACATTTCGGCGGCAGGCCAACTTTGGCGCGTGGTCGTGGGGACGATCCAATAGTCGTCGGACATATCGGCGGCTGGCCAACTTTGGCCCGTGGTCGTGGGGACGATCCGATAGTCGTCGGACATGTCGGCGGCTGGCCAACCTAGACCCGGGGTCGTGGGGACGACCCCATTGTCGTCGGACATGGCGGTGGCGGGCCAATCTAGTCCCGTGGTCGTGGGGACGACCCTATTGTCGTCGGACATGACGGTGGCGGGCCAATCTAGTCCCGGGGTCGTAGGGACGACCCTATAGTCGTCGGACATGTCGGCGATTGGCCAACATTGGCCCGGGGTCGTGGGGACGACCCTATTGTCGTCGGACATGACGGTGGCGGGCCAATCTAGTCCCGGGGTCGTGGGGACAACCCTATAGTCGTCGGACATGTCGGTGGCTGGCCAACTTTGGCCCGTAGTCGTGGGGACGATCCGACAGTCGCCGGACATGACGGTGGCGGGCCAATCTAGTCCCGGGGTCGAGGGGACGACCCTATTGTCGTCGGACATGTCGGCGGCTGGACATCTTTGGCCCGCGGTCGTGGGGACGACCCTATAGTCGTCGGACATGACGGTGGCGGGCCAATCTGGTCCCAGGGTCGTGGGGACGACCCAATAGTCGTCGGACATGTCGATGGCTTTCCAACTTTGGCCCGTGGTCGTGGGGACGACTCTATGTCGTCGGACATGTCGGCGGCTGGCCAACCTAGACCCGTGGTCGTGGGGACGACCCTATAGTCGTCGGACTTGACGGTGTCGGGCCAATCAAGTCCCGGGGTCGTGGGGACGACCCTATTGTCGTCGGACATGACGGTGGCGGGCCAACCTAGTCCCGGGGTCGTAGGGACGACCCCATAGTCGTCGGACATGTCGGCGATTGGCCAACATTGGCCCGGGGTCGTGGGGTCAACCCTATAGTCGTCGGACACGTCGGCGGCTGGCCAACTTTGGCCCGTAGTCGTGGGGACGATCCGACAGTCGCCGGACATGACGGTGGCGGGCCAATCTGGTCCCAGGGTCGTGGGGACGACCCAATAGTCGTCGGACATGTCGATGGCTTTCCAACTTTGGCCCGTGGTCGTGGGGACGACTCTATGTCGTCGGACATGTCGGTGGCTGGCCAATCTAGTCCCGGGATCGTGGGGACGACCCTATAGTCGTCGGACATGTTGGCGATTGGCCAACATTGGCCCGGGGTCGTCGGGACGACCCCATATTCGTCGGACATGTCGGCGGCTGGCCAACCTAGTCCCGGGGTCGTGGGGACGACCCTATAGTCGTCGGACATGTCGGCGGTTGTCCAACTTTGGCCCGGTGTCGTGGGGACGACTCTATAGTCGTCGGACATGTCGGCGGCTGGCCAACCTAGACCCGGGGTCGTGGGGACGACCCTATTGTCGTCGGACATGTCGGTGGCTGGCCAATCTAGTCCCGGGATCGTGGGGACGACCCTATAGTCGTCGGACATGTTGGCGATTGGCCAACATTGGCCCGGGGTCGTCGGGACGACCCCATATTCGTCGGACATGTCGGCGGCTGGCCAACCTAGTCCCGGGGTCGTGGGGACGACCCTATAGTCGTCGGACATGTCGGCGGCTGGCCAACTTTGGCCCGTGGTCGTGGGGACGATCCAATAGTCGTCGGACATGTCGGGGGCTGGCCAACTTTGGCCCGTGGTCGTAAAGACGACCCTCTAGTCGTCGGACAATACGGTGGCGGGCCAATCTACTCCCGGCGTCGTGGGGACGACCCTATACTCGTCGGACAAGTCGGCGGCTGGCCAACTTTTGCCCTGGGTCGTGGGGACGACCCTGTAGTCGTCGGACATGTTGGCGGCAGGTCAGCCTAGTCCCGGGGTCGTGGGGACGACCCTATAGTCGTCGGACATGTCCGCGGCTGGCCAACTTTGCCCCGTGGTCGTGGGGACGACTCTATAGTCGTCGGACATGTCGGCGGCTGGCCAACCTAGACCCGGGGTCGTGGGGACGACCCTATTGTCGTCGGACATGACGGTGGCGGGCCAATCTAGTCCCGGGGTCGTGCGGACGACCCTATAGTCGTCGGACATGTCGGCGGCTGGCCAACTTTGGCCCGTGGTCGTGGGGCGACCCAATAGTCGTCGGACATGTCGGCGGCTGGCCAACTTTTGCCCGTGGTCGTGGGGACGACCCAATAGTCGTCGGACATGTCGGCGGCTGGCCAACTTTTGCCCGTGGTCGTGGGGACGATCCGATAGTCGTCGGACATGTCGGCGGCTGGCCAACTTTGGCCCGTGGTCGTGGGGACGATCCGATAGTCGTTGGACATGACGGTGGCGGGCCATTCTAGGCCCGTGGTCGTGGGGACGACCCAATAGTCGTCGGACATGTCGGCGGCTGGCCAACTTTTGCCCGTGGTCGTGGGGACGATCCGATAGTCGTTGGACATGACGGTGGCGGGCCAATCTAGTCCCGGGTCGTGGGGACGACCCTATAGTCGTCGGACATGTCGGCGGCTGGCCAAGTTTGGCCCGGTGTCGTGGGGACGACTCTATAGTCGTCGGACCTGTCGGCGGCGGGCCAAGCTTGTCCCGGGGTCGTGGGGACGACCCTATAATCGTCGGACATGACGGTGGCGGGCCAATCTAGTCCCGGGGTCGTGGGGACGACCCTATAATCGTTGGACATGACGGTGGCGGACCAATCTAGTCCCGGAGTTGTGGGGACGACCCTATAGTCGTCGGACATGTCGGCGGCTGGCCAAACTAGTCCTGAGGTCGTGGGGGCGACCCTATAGTCGTCGGACATGTCGGCGGCTGGCCAACCTTGTCCCGAGGTCGTCGGACTTGACGGTGGCGGGCCAATCTAGTCCCGGGGTCGTGGGGACGATCCTACAGTCGTCGGACATTTCGGCGGCTTGCCAACTTTGGCCCGTGGTCGTGGGGACGACCCTATAGTCGTCGGACAGGTCGGCGGCTGGCCAACCTGGACCCGGGGTCGTGGGGACGACCCTATTGTCGTCGGACATGACGGTGGCGGGCCAATCTAGTCCCGGGATCGTAGGGACGACCCTATAGTCGTCGGACATGTCGGCGATTGGCCAACATTGGCCCGGGGTCGTGGGGACGACCCTATTGTCGTCGGACATGACGGTGGCGGGCCAATCTAGTCCCGGGGTCGTGGGGACAACCCTATAGTCGTCGGACATGTCGGTGGCTGGCCAACTTTGGCCCGTAGTCGTGGGGACGACCCTATAGTCGTCGGACAGGTCGGCGGCTGGCCAACCTGGACCCGGGGTCGTGGGGACGACGCTATTGTCGTCGGACATGTCGTTGGCGGGCCAGTCTAGTCGCGGGTCGTGGGGACGACCCTATAGTCGTCGGACATGTCGGCGGCTGGCCAACTTTGGCCCGTGGTCGTGGGGACGACCCTATAGTCGTCGGACATGTCGGCGGCTGGCCAACTTTGGCCCGTGGTCGTGGGGACGACCCTATAGTCGTCGGAAATGTCGGTGGCTGTCCAACTTTGGCCCAGGGGTCGTGGGGACGACCCTATTGTCGTCGGACATGTCGGCGGCGAGCCAACATTGACCCGGGGTCGTGGGGACGACTCTATAGTCGTCGGACATGTCGGTGGCGGGCCAGTCTAGTCCCGGGTCGTGGGGACGACCCTATAGTCGTCGGACATGTCGGCGGCTTGCCAACTTTGGCCCGGGGTCGTGGGGACGATCCAATAGTCGTCGGACATGTCGGCGGCTGGTCAACTTTGGCCCGTGGTCGTGGGGACGACCCTATAGTCGTTGGACATGTCAGCGGCTGGCCAGCTTTGGCCCGTGGTCGTGGTGACGACCCTATAGTCGTCGGACATGTCGGCGGCTAGCCAACATTGGCCTGTGATCGTGGGGACGACCCTATAGTCGTCGGAAATGTCGGTGGCTGTCCAACTTTGGCCCGGAGTCGTGGGGACGACCCAATAGTCGTCGGACATGTCGGCGGCTGGCCAACTTTGGCCCGTGGTCGTGGGGACGATCCGATAGTCGTTGGACATGACGGTGGCGGACCAATCTAGTCCCGGGGTCGTGGGGACGACCCTATAGTCGTCGGACATGTCGGCGGCTGGCCAACTTTGGCCCGTGGTCGTGGGGACGATCCAAAAGTCGTCGGACATGTCGGCGGCTGGCCAACTTTGGCCCGTGGTCGTGGGGACGATCCAATAGTCGTCGGACATGTCGGCGGCTGGCCAGCTTTGGCCCGTGGTCGTGGGGACGACCCTATAGTCGTCGGACATGTCGGCGGCTAGCCAACATTGGCCTGTGATCGTGGGGACGACCCAATAGTCGTTGGAAATGTCAGCGGCTGGCCAACTTTGACCCGGTGTCGTGGGGACGACTCTATAGTCGTCGGACATGTAGGCGGCTGGCCAATCTAGTCCCGGGGTCGTGGGGACGACCCTATAGTCTTCGGACATGTCGGCGGCTGGCCAACTTTGGCCCGTGGTCGTGGGGACGATCCAATAGTCGTCGGACATGTCGGCGGCTGGCCAGCTTTGGCCCGGGGTCGTAGGGACGACCCTATAGTCGTCGGACATGTCGGCCATTGGCCAACATTGGCCCGGGGTCGTGGGGACGACATTATAGTCGTCGGAAATGTCGGTGGCTGTCCAACTTTGGCCCAGGGATCGTGGGGACGACCCTATAGTCGTCGGACATGTTGGCGATTGGCCAACATTGGCCCGGGGTCGTCGGGACGACCCCATATTCGTCGGACATGTCGGCGGCTGGCCAACCTAGTCCCGGGGTCGTGGGGACGACCCTATAGTCGTCGGACATGTCGGCGGTTGTCCAACTTTGGCCCGGTGTCGTGGGGACGACTCTATAGTCGTCGGACATGTCGGCGGCTGGCCAACCTAGACCCGGGGTCGTGGGGACGACCCTATTGTCGTCGGACATGTCGGTGGCTGGCCAATCTAGTCCCGGGATCGTGGGGACGACCCTATAGTCGTCGGACATGTTGGCGATTGGCCAACATTGGCCCGGGGTCGTCGGGACGACCCCATATTCGTCGGACATGTCGGCGGCTGGCCAACCTAGTCCCGGGGTCGTGGGGACGACCCTATAGTCGTCGGACATGTCGGCGGCTGGCCAACTTTGGCCCGTGGTCGTGGGGACGATCCAATAGTCGTCGGACATGTCGGGGGCTGGCCAACTTTGGCCCGTGGTCGTAAAGACGACCCTCTAGTCGTCGGACAATACGGTGGCGGGCCAATCTACTCCCGGCGTCGTGGGGACGACCCTATACTCGTCGGACAAGTCGGCGGCTGGCCAACTTTTGCCCTGGGTCGTGGGGACGACCCTGTAGTCGTCGGACATGTTGGCGGCAGGTCAGCCTAGTCCCGGGGTCGTGGGGACGACCCTATAGTCGTCGGACATGTCCGCGGCTGGCCAACTGTGCCCCGTGGTCGTGGGGACGACTCTATAGTCGTCGGACATGTCGGCGGCTGGCCAACCTAGACCCGGGGTCGTGGGGACGACCCTATTGTCGTCGGACATGACGGTGGCGGGCCAATCTAGTCCCGGGGTCGTGCGGACGACCCTATAGTCGTCGGACATGTCGGCGGCTGGCCAACTTTGGCCCGTGGTCGTGGGGCGACCCAATAGTCGTCGGACATGTCGGCGGCTGGCCAACTTTTGCCCGTGGTCGTGGGGACGACCCAATAGTCGTCGGACATGTCGGCGGCTGGCCAACTTTTGCCCGTGGTCGTGGGGACGATCCGATAGTCGTCGGACATGTCGGCGGCTGGCCAACTTTGGCCCGTGGTCGTGGGGACGATCCGATAGTCGTTGGACATGACGGTGGCGGGCCATTCTAGGCCCGTGGTCGTGGGGACGACCCAATAGTCGTCGGACATGTCGGCGGCTGGCCAACTTTTGCCCGTGGTCGTGGGGACGATCCGATAGTCGTTGGACATGACGGTGGCGGGCCAATCTAGTCCCGGGTCGTGGGGACGACCCTATAGTCGTCGGACATGTCGGCGGCTGGCCAAGTTTGGCCCGGTGTCGTGGGGACGACTCTATAGTCGTCGGACCTGTCGGCGGCGGGCCAAGCTTGTCCCGGGGTCGTGGGGACGACCCTATAATCGTCGGACATGACGGTGGCGGGCCAATCTAGTCCCGGGGTCGTGGGGACGACCCTATAATCGTTGGACATGACGGTGGCGGACCAATCTAGTCCCGGAGTTGTGGGGACGACCCTATAGTCGTCGGACATGTCGGCGGCTGGCCAAACTAGTCCTGAGGTCGTGGGGGCGACCCTATAGTCGTCGGACATGTCGGCGGCTGGCCAACCTTGTCCCGAGGTCGTCGGACTTGACGGTGGCGGGCCAATCTAGTCCCGGGGTCGTGGGGACGATCCTACAGTCGTCGGACATTTCGGCGGCTTGCCAACTTTGGCCCGTGGTCGTGGGGACGACCCTATAGTCGTCGGACAGGTCGGCGGCTGGCCAACCTGGACCCGGGGTCGTGGGGACGACCCTATTGTCGTCGGACATGACGGTGGCGGGCCAATCTAGTCCCGGGATCGTAGGGACGACCCTATAGTCGTCGGACATGTCGGCGATTGGCCAACATTGGCCCGGGGTCGTGGGGACGACCCTATTGTCGTCGGACATGACGGTGGCGGGCCAATCTAGTCCCGGGGTCGTGGGGACAACCCTATAGTCGTCGGACATGTCGGTGGCTGGCCAACTTTGGCCCGTAGTCGTGGGGACGACCCTATAGTCGTCGGACAGGTCGGCGGCTGGCCAACCTGGACCCGGGGTCGTGGGGACGACGCTATTGTCGTCGGACATGTCGTTGGCGGGCCAGTCTAGTCGCGGGTCGTGGGGACGACCCTATAGTCGTCGGACATGTCGGCGGCTGGCCAACTTTGGCCCGTGGTCGTGGGGACGACCCTATAGTCGTCGGACATGTCGGCGGCTGGCCAACTTTGGCCCGTGGTCGTGGGGACGACCCTATAGTCGTCGGAAATGTCGGTGGCTGTCCAACTTTGGCCCAGGGGTCGTGGGGACGACCCTATTGTCGTCGGACATGTCGGCGGCGAGCCAACATTGACCCGGGGTCGTGGGGACGACTCTATAGTCGTCGGACATGTCGGTGGCGGGCCAGTCTAGTCCCGGGTCGTGGGGACGACCCTATAGTCGTCGGACATGTCGGCGGCTTGCCAACTTTGGCCCGGGGTCGTGGGGACGATCCAATAGTCGTCGGACATGTCGGCGGCTGGTCAACTTTGGCCCGTGGTCGTGGGGACGACCCTATAGTCGTTGGACATGTCAGCGGCTGGCCAGCTTTGGCCCGTGGTCGTGGTGACGACCCTATAGTCGTCGGACATGTCGGCGGCTAGCCAACATTGGCCTGTGATCGTGGGGACGACCCTATAGTCGTCGGAAATGTCGGTGGCTGTCCAACTTTGGCCCGGAGTCGTGGGGACGACCCAATAGTCGTCGGACATGTCGGCGGCTGGCCAACTTTGGCCCGTGGTCGTGGGGACGATCCGATAGTCGTTGGACATGACGGTGGCGGACCAATCTAGTCCCGGGGTCGTGGGGACGACCCTATAGTCGTCGGACATGTCGGCGGCTGGCCAAGTTTGGCCCGGTGTCGTGGGGACGACTCTATAGTCGTCGGACCTGTCGGCGGCGGGCCAAGCTTGTCCCGGGGTCGTGGGGACGACCCTATAATCGTCGGACATGACGGTGGCGGGCCAATCTAGTCCCGGGGTCGTGGGGACGACCCTATAATCGTTGGACATGACGGTGGCGGACCAATCTAGTCCCGGAGTTGTGGGGACGACCCTATAGTCGTCGGACATGTCGGCGGCTGGCCAAACTAGTCCTGAGGTCGTGGGGGCGACCCTATAGTCGTCGGACATGTCGGCGGCTGGCCAACCTTGTCCCGAGGTCGTCGGACTTGACGGTGGCGGGCCAATCTAGTCCCGGGGTCGTGGGGACGATCCTACAGTCGTCGGACATTTCGGCGGCTTGCCAACTTTGGCCCGTGGTCGTGGGGACGACCCTATAGTCGTCGGACAGGTCGGCGGCTGGCCAACCTGGACCCGGGGTCGTGGGGACGACCCTATTGTCGTCGGACATGACGGTGGCGGGCCAATCTAGTCCCGGGATCGTAGGGACGACCCTATAGTCGTCGGACATGTCGGCGATTGGCCAACATTGGCCCGGGGTCGTGGGGACGACCCTATTGTCGTCGGACATGACGGTGGCGGGCCAATCTAGTCCCGGGGTCGTGGGGACAACCCTATAGTCGTCGGACATGTCGGTGGCTGGCCAACTTTGGCCCGTAGTCGTGGGGACGACCCTATAGTCGTCGGACAGGTCGGCGGCTGGCCAACCTGGACCCGGGGTCGTGGGGACGACGCTATTGTCGTCGGACATGTCGTTGGCGGGCCAGTCTAGTCGCGGGTCGTGGGGACGACCCTATAGTCGTCGGACATGTCGGCGGCTGGCCAACTTTGGCCCGTGGTCGTGGGGACGACCCTATAGTCGTCGGACATGTCGGCGGCTGGCCAACTTTGGCCCGTGGTCGTGGGGACGACCCTATAGTCGTCGGAAATGTCGGTGGCTGTCCAACTTTGGCCCAGGGGTCGTGGGGACGACCCTATTGTCGTCGGACATGTCGGCGGCGAGCCAACATTGACCCGGGGTCGTGGGGACGACTCTATAGTCGTCGGACATGTCGGTGGCGGGCCAGTCTAGTCCCGGGTCGTGGGGACGACCCTATAGTCGTCGGACATGTCGGCGGCTTGCCAACTTTGGCCCGGGGTCGTGGGGACGATCCAATAGTCGTCGGACATGTCGGCGGCTGGTCAACTTTGGCCCGTGGTCGTGGGGACGACCCTATAGTCGTTGGACATGTCAGCGGCTGGCCAGCTTTGGCCCGTGGTCGTGGTGACGACCCTATAGTCGTCGGACATGTCGGCGGCTAGCCAACATTGGCCTGTGATCGTGGGGACGACCCTATAGTCGTCGGAAATGTCGGTGGCTGTCCAACTTTGGCCCGGAGTCGTGGGGACGACCCAATAGTCGTCGGACATGTCGGCGGCTGGCCAACTTTGGCCCGTGGTCGTGGGGACGATCCGATAGTCGTTGGACATGACGGTGGCGGACCAATCTAGTCCCGGGGTCGTGGGGACGACCCTATAGTCGTCGGACATGTCGGCGGCTGGCCAACTTTGGCCCGTGGTCGTGGGGACGATCCAAAAGTCGTCGGACATGTCGGCGGCTGGCCAACTTTGGCCCGTGGTCGTGGGGACGATCCAATAGTCGTCGGACATGTCGGCGGCTGGCCAGCTTTGGCCCGTGGTCGTGGGGACGACCCTATAGTCGTCGGACATGTCGGCGGCTAGCCAACATTGGCCTGTGATCGTGGGGACGACCCAATAGTCGTTGGAAATGTCAGCGGCTGGCCAACTTTGACCCGGTGTCGTGGGGACGACTCTATAGTCGTCGGACATGTAGGCGGCTGGCCAATCTAGTCCCGGGGTCGTGGGGACGACCCTATAGTCTTCGGACATGTCGGCGGCTGGCCAACTTTGGCCCGTGGTCGTGGGGACGATCCAATAGTCGTCGGACATGTCGGCGGCTGGCCAGCTTTGGCCCGGGGTCGTAGGGACGACCCTATAGTCGTCGGACATGTCGGCCATTGGCCAACATTGGCCCGGGGTCGTGGGGACGACATTATAGTCGTCGGAAATGTCGGTGGCTGTCCAACTTTGGCCCAGGGGTCGTGGGGACGACCCTATAGTCGTCGGACTTGACGGTGGCGGGCCATTCTAGTCCCGGTGTCGTGGGGACGACCCTACAGTCGTCGGACATTTCGGCGTCTTGCCAACTTTGGCCCGGGGTCGTGGGGACGACCCTATAGTCGTCGGACATGACGGTGGCGGACCAATCTAGTCCCGGGGTCGTGGGGACGACCCTATAGTTGTCGGACATGTCGGCGGCTGGCCAACTTTGGACCGGTGTCGTGGGGACGACTCTATAGTCGTCGGAAATGTCGGCGGCTGGCCAACCTGGACCCGGGGTCGTGGGGACGACCCTATTGTCGTCGGACATGACGGTCGCGGGCCAATCTAGTCTCGGGGTCGTGGGGACGACCCTATAGTCGTCGGACAGGTCGGCGGCTGGCCAACTTTGGCCCGGGGTCGTGGGGGCGACCCTATAGTCGTCGGACATGTTGGCGGCTTGTCAGCCTAGTCCCGGGGTCGTGGGTACGACCCTACAGTCGTCGGACATTTCGGCGGCTTGCCAACTTTGGCCCGGGGTCGTGGGGACGACCCTATAGTCGTCGGACTTGACGGTGGCGGGCCAATCTAGTCCCGGGGTCGTGGGGACGACCCTACAGTCGTCGAACAATTCGGCGGCGGGCCAAGCTTGTCCCGGGGTCGTGGGGACGACCCTATAATCGTCGGACATGACGGTGGCGGGCCAATCTAGTCCCGGGGTCGTGGGGACGACCCTATAGTCGTCGGACATGTCGGCGGCTTGCCAACATTGGCCCGTGGTCGTGGGGACGACCCAATAGTCGTTGGAAATGTCAGCGGCTGGCCAACTTTGACATGGTGTCGTGGGGACGACTCTATAATCGTCGGACATGTCGGCGGCTGGCCAATCTAGTCCCGGGGTCGTGGGGACGACCCTATAGTCTTCGGACATGTCGGCGGCTGGCCAACTTTGGCCCGGTGTCGTGGGGACGACCCAATAGTCGTCGGACATGTCGGCGGCTGGCCAACCTAGACCCGGGGTCGTGGGGACGACCCTATAGTCGTCGGACATGTCGGCGGGAGGCCAACCTAGTCCCGAGGTCGTGGGGACGACCCTATAGTCGTCGGACATGTCGGCGGCTTGCCAACTTTGGCCCGGGGTCGTGGGGACGATCCAATAGTCGTCGGACATGTCGGCGGCTGGTCAACTTTGGCCCGTGGTCGTGGGGACGGCCCTATAGTCGTTGGACATGTCAGCGGCTGGCCAGCTTTGGCCCGTGGTCGTGGGGACGACCCTATTGTCGTCGGACATGTCGGCGGCGAGCCAACATTGACCCGGGGTCGTGGGGACGACTCTATAGTCGTCGGACATGTCGGTGGCGGGCCAGTCTAGTCCCGGGTCGTGGGGACGACCCTATAGTCGTCGGACATGTCGGCGGCTTGCCAACTTTGGCCCGGGGTCGTGGGGACGATCCAATAGTCGTCGGACATGTCGGCGGCTGGTCAACTTTGGCCCGTGGTCGTGGGGACGACCCTATAGTCGTTGGACATGTCAGCGGCTGGCCAGCTTTGGCCCGTGGTCGTGGTGACGACCCTATAGTCGTCGGACATGTCGGCGGCTAGCCAACATTGGCCTGTGATCGTGGGGACGACCCTATAGTCGTCGGAAATGTCGGTGGCTGTCCAACTTTGGCCCGGAGTCGTGGGGACGACCCAATAGTCGTCGGACATGTCGGCGGCTGGCCAACTTTGGCCCGTGGTCGTGGGGACGATCCGATAGTCGTTGGACATGACGGTGGCGGACCAATCTAGTCCCGGGGTCGTGGGGACGACCCTATAGTCGTCGGACATGTCGGCGGCTGGCCAACTTTGGCCCGTGGTCGTGGGGACGATCCAAAAGTCGTCGGACATGTCGGCGGCTGGCCAACTTTTGCCCGTGGTCGTG
The DNA here is from genome assembly GCA_963932275.1 of Andrena praecox. Taxonomy (NCBI): domain Eukaryota; kingdom Metazoa; phylum Arthropoda; class Insecta; order Hymenoptera; family Andrenidae; genus Andrena; species Andrena praecox. Next base: position 710,866 of record CAWVQO010000017.1, on the reverse strand, counting down.
GGGACGACCCAATAGTCGTCGGACATGTCGGCGGCTGGCCAACTTTTGCCCGTGGTCGTGGGGACGATCCGATAGTCGTCGGACATGTCGGCGGCTGGCCAACTTTGGCCCGTGGTCGTGGGGACGATCCGATAGTCGTTGGACATGACGGTGGCGGGCCATTCTAGGCCCGTGGTCGTGGGGACGACCCAATAGTCGTCGGACATGTCGGCGGCTGGCCAACTTTTGCCCGTGGTCGTGGGGACGATCCGATAGTCGTTGGACATGACGGTGGCGGGCCAATCTAGTCCCGGGTCGTGGGGACGACCCTATAGTCGTCGGACATGTCGGCGGCTGGCCAAGTTTGGCCCGGTGTCGTGGGGACGACTCTATAGTCGTCGGACCTGTCGGCGGCGGGCCAAGCTTGTCCCGGGGTCGTGGGGACGACCCTATAATCGTCGGACATGACGGTGGCGGGCCAATCTAGTCCCGGGGTCGTGGGGACGACCCTATAATCGTTGGACATGACGGTGGCGGACCAATCTAGTCCCGGAGTTGTGGGGACGACCCTATAGTCGTCGGACATGTCGGCGGCTGGCCAAACTAGTCCTGAGGTCGTGGGGGCGACCCTATAGTCGTCGGACATGTCGGCGGCTGGCCAACCTTGTCCCGAGGTCGTCGGACTTGACGGTGGCGGGCCAATCTAGTCCCGGGGTCGTGGGGACGATCCTACAGTCGTCGGACATTTCGGCGGCTTGCCAACTTTGGCCCGTGGTCGTGGGGACGACCCTATAGTCGTCGGACAGGTCGGCGGCTGGCCAACCTGGACCCGGGGTCGTGGGGACGACCCTATTGTCGTCGGACATGACGGTGGCGGGCCAATCTAGTCCCGGGATCGTAGGGACGACCCTATAGTCGTCGGACATGTCGGCGATTGGCCAACATTGGCCCGGGGTCGTGGGGACGACCCTATTGTCGTCGGACATGACGGTGGCGGGCCAATCTAGTCCCGGGGTCGTGGGGACAACCCTATAGTCGTCGGACATGTCGGTGGCTGGCCAACTTTGGCCCGTAGTCGTGGGGACGACCCTATAGTCGTCGGACAGGTCGGCGGCTGGCCAACCTGGACCCGGGGTCGTGGGGACGACCCTATTGTCGTCGGACATGTCGTTGGCGGGCCAGTCTAGTCGCGGGTCGTGGGGACGACCCTATAGTCGTCGGACATGTCGGCGGCTGGCCAACTTTGGCCCGTGGTCGTGGGGACGACCCTATAGTCGTCGGACATGTCGGCGGCTGGCCAACTTTGGCCCGTGGTCGTGGGGACGACCCTATAGTCGTCGGAAATGTCGGTGGCTGTCCAACTTTGGCCCAGGGGTCGTGGGGACGACCCTATTGTCGTCGGACATGTCGGCGGCGAGCCAACATTGACCCGGGGTCGTGGGGACGACTCTATAGTCGTCGGACATGTCGGTGGCGGGCCAGTCTAGTCCCGGGTCGTGGGGACGACCCTATAGTCGTCGGACATGTCGGCGGCTTGCCAACTTTGGCCCGGGGTCGTGGGGACGATCCAATAGTCGTCGGACATGTCGGCGGCTGGTCAACTTTGGCCCGTGGTCGTGGGGACGACCCTATAGTCGTTGGACATGTCAGCGGCTGGCCAGCTTTGGCCCGTGGTCGTGGTGACGACCCTATAGTCGTCGGACATGTCGGCGGCTAGCCAACATTGGCCTGTGATCGTGGGGACGACCCTATAGTCGTCGGAAATGTCGGTGGCTGTCCAACTTTGGCCCGGAGTCGTGGGGACGACCCAATAGTCGTCGGACATGTCGGCGGCTGGCCAACTTTGGCCCCTGGTCGTGGGGACGATCCGATAGTCGTTGGACATGACGGTGGCGGACCAATCTAGTCCCGGGGTCGTGGGGACGACCCTATAGTCGTCGGACATGTCGGCGGCTGGCCAACTTTGGCCCGTGGTCGTGGGGACGATCCAAAAGTCGTCGGACATGTCGGCGGCTGGCCAACTTTGGCCCGTGGTCGTGGGGACGATCCAATAGTCGTCGGACATGTCGGCGGCTGGCCAGCTTTGGCCCGTGGTCGTGGGGACGACCCTATAGTCGTCGGACATGTCGGCGGCTAGCCAACATTGGCCTGTGATCGTGGGGACGACCCAATAGTCGTTGGAAATGTCAGCGGCTGGCCAACTTTGACCCGGTGTCGTGGGGACGACTCTATAGTCGTCGGACATGTAGGCGGCTGGCCAATCTAGTCCCGGGGTCGTGGGGACGACCCTATAGTCTTCGGACATGTCGGCGGCTGGCCAACTTTGGCCCGTGGTCGTGGGGACGATCCAATAGTCGTCGGACATGTCGGCGGCTGGCCAGCTTTGGCCCGGGGTCGTAGGGACGACCCTATAGTCGTCGGACATGTCGGCCATTGGCCAACATTGGCCCGGGGTCGTGGGGACGACATTATAGTCGTCGGAAATGTCGGTGGCTGTCCAACTTTGGCCCAGGGGTCGTGGGGACGACCCTATAGTCATCGGACTTGACGGTGGCGGGCCATTCTAGTCCCGGTGTCGTGGGGACGACCCTACAGTCGTCGGACATTTCGGCGTCTTGCCAACTTTGGCCCGGGGTCGTGGGGACGACCCTATAGTCGTCGGACATGACGGTGGCGGACCAATCTAGTCCCGGGGTCGTGGGGACGACCCTATAGTTGTCGGACATGTCGGCGGCTGGCCAACTTTGGACCGGTGTCGTGGGGACGACTCTATAGTCGTCGGAAATGTCGGCGGCTGGCCAACCTGGACCCGGGGTCGTGGGGACGACCCTATTGTCGTCGGACATGACGGTCGCGGGCCAATCTAGTCTCGGGGTCGTGGGGACGACCCTATAGTCGTCGGACAGGTCGGCGGCTGGCCAACTTTGGCCCGGGGTCGTGGGGGCGACCCTATAGTCGTCGGACATGTTGGCGGCTTGTCAGCCTAGTCCCGGGGTCGTGGGTACGACCCTACAGTCGTCGGACATTTCGGCGGCTTGCCAACTTTGGCCCGGGGTCGTGGGGACGACCCTATAGTCGTCGGACTTGACGGTGGCGGGCCAATCTAGTCCCGGGGTCGTGGGGACGACCCTACAGTCGTCGAACAATTCGGCGGCGGGCCAAGCTTGTCCCGGGGTCGTGGGGACGACCCTATAATCGTCGGACATGACGGTGGCGGGCCAATCTAGTCCCGGGGTCGTGGGGACGACCCTATAGTCGTCGGACATGTCGGCGGCTTGCCAACATTGGCCCGTGGTCGTGGGGACGACCCAATAGTCGTTGGAAATGTCAGCGGCTGGCCAACTTTGACCCGGTGTCGTGGGGACGACTCTATAATCGTCGGACATGTCGGCGGCTGGCCAATCTAGTCCCGGGGTCGTGGGGACGACCCTATAGTCTTCGGACATGTCGGCGGCTGGCCAACTTTGGCCCGGTGTCGTGGGGACGACCCAATAGTCGTCGGACATGTCGGCGGCTGGCCAACCTAGACCCGGGGTCGTGGGGACGACCCTATAGTCGTCGGACATGTCGGCGGGAGGCCAACCTAGTCCCGAGGTCGTGGGGACGACCCTATAGTCGTCGGACATGTCGGCGGCTTGCCAACTTTGGCCCGGGGTCGTGGGGACGATCCAATAGTCGTCGGACATGTCGGCGGCTGGTCAACTTTGGCCCGTGGTCGTGGGGACGGCCCTATAGTCGTTGGACATGTCAGCGGCTGGCCAGCTTTGGCCCGTGGTCGTGGGGACGACCCTATTGTCGTCGGACATGTCGGCGGCGAGCCAACATTGACCCGGGGTCGTGGGGACGACTCTATAGTCGTCGGACATGTCGGTGGCGGGCCAGTCTAGTCCCGGGTCGTGGGGACGACCCTATAGTCGTCGGACATGTCGGCGGCTTGCCAACTTTGGCCCGGGGTCGTGGGGACGATCCAATAGTCGTCGGACATGTCGGCGGCTGGTCAACTTTGGCCCGTGGTCGTGGGGACGACCCTATAGTCGTTGGACATGTCAGCGGCTGGCCAGCTTTGGCCCGTGGTCGTGGTGACGACCCTATAGTCGTCGGACATGTCGGCGGCTAGCCAACATTGGCCTGTGATCGTGGGGACGACCCTATAGTCGTCGGAAATGTCGGTGGCTGTCCAACTTTGGCCCGGAGTCGTGGGGACGACCCAATAGTCGTCGGACATGTCGGCGGCTGGCCAACTTTGGCCCGGGGTCGTGGGGACGATCCGATAGTCGTTGGACATGACGGTGGCGGACCAATCTAGTCCCGGGGTCGTGGGGACGACCCTATAGTCGTCGGACATGTCGGCGGCTGGCCAACTTTGGCCCGTGGTCGTGGGGACGATCCAAAAGTCGTCGGACATGTCGGCGGCTGGCCAACTTTGGCCCGTGGTCGTGGGGACGATCCAATAGTCGTCGGACATGTCGGCGGCTGGCCAGCTTTGGCCCGTGGTCGTGGGGACGACCCAATAGTCGTCGGACATGTCGGCGGCTAGCCAACATTGGCCTGTGATCGTGGGGACGACCCAATAGTCGTTGGAAATGTCAGCGGCTGGCCAACTTTGACCCGGTGTCGTGGGGACGACTCTATAGTCGTCGGACATGTAGGCGGCTGGCCAATCTAGTCCCGGGGTCGTGGGGACGACCCTATAGTCTTCGGACATGTCGGCGGCTGGCCAACTTTGGCCCGTGGTCGTGGGGACGATCCAATAGTCGTCGGACATGTCGGCGGCTGGCCAGCTTTGGCCCGGGGTCGTAGGGACGACCCTATAGTCGTCGGACATGTCGGCGATTGGCCAACATTGGCCCGGGGTCGTGGGGACGACATTATAGTCGTCGGAAATGTCGGCGACTGGCCAACCTAGTCCCGAGGTCGTGGGGACGACCCTATAGTCGTCGGACTTGACGGTGGCGGGCCATTCTAGTCCCGGTGTCGTGGGGACGACCCTACAGTCGTCGGACATTTCGGCGTCTTGCCAACTTTGGCCCGGGGTCGTGGGGACGACATTATAGTCGTCGGACATGTCGGCGACTGGCCAACCTAGTCCCGAGGTCGTGGGGACGACCCTATAGTCGTCGGACTTGACGGTGGCGGGCCATTCTAGTCCCGGTGTCGTGGGGACGACCCTACAGTCGTCGGACATTTCGGCGTCTTGCCAACTTTGGCCCGGGGTCGTGGGGACGACCCTATAGTCGTCGGACATGACGGTGGCGGACCAATCTAGTCCCGGGGTCGTGGGGACGACCCTATAGTTGTCGGACATGTCGGCGGCTGGCCAACTTTGGACCGGTGTCGTGGGGACGACTCTATAGTCGTCGGAAATGTCGGCGGCTGGCCAACCTGGACCCGGGGTCGTGGGGACGACCCTATTGTCGTCGGACATGACGGTCGCGGGCCAATCTAGTCTCGGGGTCGTGGGGACGACCCTATAGTCGTCGAACAATTCGGCGGCGGGCCAAGCTTGTCCCGGGGTCGTGGGGACGACCCTATAATCGTCGGACATGACGGTGGCGGGCCAATCTAGTCCCGGGGTCGTGGGGACGACCCTATAGTCGTCGGACATGTTGGCGGCTTGTCAGCCTAGTCCCGGCGTCGTGGGTACGACCCTATAGTCGTCGGACAAGTCGGCGGCTGGCCAACCTAGACCCGGGGTCCAGGGGATGACCCTATTGTCGTCGGACATGATGGTGGCGGGCCAATCTAGTCCCGGGGTCGTGGGGACGACCCTACAGTCGTCGGACATGTCGGCGGCTGGCCAACTTTGGCCCGTGGTCGTGGGGACGATCCAAAAGTCGTCGGACATGTCGGCGGCTGGCCAACTTTGGCGCGTGGTCGTGTGGACGATCCGATTGTCGTCGGACATGTCGGCGGCTGGCCAACCTAGACCCGGGGTCGTGGGGACGACCCTATAGTGGTCGGACAAGTCGGCGGCTGGCCAACCTAGTCCGGGGGTCGTGGGGACGACCCTATAGTCCTCGGACAAGTCGGCGGCTGGCCAACTTTGACCCGTGGTCGTGGGGACGACCCTATAGTCGTCGGGCAAGTCGACGGCAGGCCAACATAGGCCCAGGGTCGTGGCGATAACCCTACAGTCGTCGGACATGTCGGCGGCGGCCCAATCTAGTCCCCGGGTCGTGGGCACGACCCTATAGTCGTCGGACATGTCGGCGGCAGGCCAACTTTGGCCCGTGGTCGTGGGGACGATCCGATAGTCGTTGGACATGACGGTGCCGGGGCAATCGAGTCCCGGGGTAGTAGGTACGACCCTATAGTCGTCGGACATGTCGGCGATTGGCCATTATTGGCCCGGGGTCGAGGGGACGACCCTATAGTCGTCGGACATGTCGGCGGCTGGCCAACTTTGGCCCATGGTCGTGGGGACGACCCAATAGTCGTCGGACATGTCGGCGTCTGGCCAACATTGGCCCGTGGTCGTGGGGACGACCCTACAGTCGTCGGACATTTCGGCGGCTTGCCAACTTTGGCCCGGGGTCGTGGGGACGACTCTATAGTCGTCGGACTTGACGGTGGCGGGCCAATCTAGTCCCGGGGTTGTGGGGACGAACCTACAGTCGTCGGACATTTCGGCGGCTTGCCAACTTTGGCTCGGGGTCGTGGGGACGACCCTATAGTCGTCGGAATGACGTTGGCGGGCCAATCTAGTCCCGAGGTCGTGGGGACGACCCTATAGTCGTCGGACTTGACGGTGGCCGGCCAATCTATTCCCGGGGTCGTGGGGACGACCCTATAGTGGTCGGACAAGTCGGCGGCGGGCCTACCTAGTCCCGGGGTCGTGGGGACGACCCTATAGTCGTCGGATAAGTCGGCAGCTTGCCAACTTTGGCTCGGGGTCGTGGGAACGACCCTATAGTCGTCGGACAAGTCGGCGGCGAGCCCACCTAGTGGGGCGGTCGTGGGGACGACCCTATAGTCGTCGGACAAGTCGGCGGCCGGCCAACCTAGTCCGGGGGTCGTGGGGACGACCCTATAGTCGTCGGACATGACGGTGGCGGGCCAGTCTAGTCCCGGGTCGTGGGGACGACCCTATAGTCGTCGGACATGTCGGCGGCTGGCCAACTTTGGCCCGTGGTCGTGGGGACGACCCTATTGTCGTCGGAAATGACGGTGGCGGGCCAATCTATTCCCGGGGTCGTGGGGACGACCCTATAGTCGTCGGACAAGTCGGCAGCTTGCCAACTTTGGCACGGAGTCGTGGGGACGACCCTACAGTCGTCGGACAAGTCGGCGGCGAGCCAATCTAGCCCCGCGGTCGTGGGGACGACCCTAAGTCGTCGGACAAGTCAGCGGCTGGCCAACATTGGCCCGTGGTCGTGGGGACGACCCTATAGTCGTCGGATATGTCGGCGGCTGGCCAACTTTGGCCCGTGGTCGTGGGGACGACCCTATAGTCGTCGGACATGTCGGCGGCGAGCCCACCTATTCGGGGGGTCGTGGGGACGACCCTATAGTCGTCGGACAAGTCGGCGGCCGGCCAACCTAGTCCGGGGGTCGTGGGGACGACACTATAGTCGTCGGACATGACGGTGGCGGGCCAGTCTAGTCCCGGGTCGTGGGGACGACCCTATAGTCGTCGGACACGTCGGCGGCGAGCCAAAATTGACCCGGGGTCGTGGTGACGACTCTATAGTCGTCGGACACGTCGGTGGCGGGCCAGTCTAGTCCCGGGTCGTGGGGACGACCCTATAGTCGTCGGACAAGTCGGCAGCTTGCCAACTTTGGCACGGAGTCGTGGGGACGACCCTACAGTCGTCGGACAAGTCTGCGGCGGGCCAACCTAGTCCCGGGGTCGTATGGACGACCCTATAGTCGTCGGACATGTCGCCGGCGAGCCAATCTAGCCCCGCGGTCGTGGGGACGACCCTAAGTCGTCGGACAAGTCAGCGGCTGGCCAACATTGGCCCGTGGTCGTGGGGACGACCCTATAGTCGTCGGACATGTCGGCGGCGAGCCCACCTATTCGGGGGGTCGTGGGGACGACCCTATAGTCGTCGGACAAGTCGGCGGCCGGCCAACCTAGTCCGGGGGTCGTGGGGACGACACTATAGTCGTCGGACATGACGGTGGCGGGCCAGTCTAGTCCCGGGTCGTGGGGACGACCCTATAGTCGTCGGACATGTCGGCGGCTGGCCAACATTGGCCCGTGGTCGTGGGGACGACCCTATAGTCGTCGGATATGTCGGCGGCTGGCCAACTTTGGCCCGTGGTCGTGGGGACGACCCTATAGTCGTCGGACATGTCGGCGGCGAGCCCACCTATTCGGGGGGTCGTGGGGACGACCCTATAGTCGTCGGACAAGTCGGCGGCCGGCCAACCTAGTCCGGGGGTCGTGGGGACGACACTATAGTCGTCGGACATGACGGTGGCGGGCCAGTCTAGTCCCGGGTCGTGGGGACGACCCTATAGTCGTCGGACATGTCGGCGGCTGGCCAACTTTGGCCCGTGGTCGTGGGGACGACCCTATAGTCGTCGGAAATGACGGTGGCGGGCCAATCTAGTCCCGGGGTCGTGGGGACGACCCTACAGTCGTCGGACAAGTCGCCGGCGGGCCAACCTAGTCCCGGGGTCGTGGGGATGACCCTATAGTCGTCGGACATGTCGCCGGCTGGCCAACTTTGGCCCGTGGTCGTGGGGACGACCCTATAGTCGTCGGACATAACGGTGGCGGGCCAATCTAGTCCCGGGGTCGTGGGGACGACCCTATAGTGGTGGGACAAGTCGGCGGCGGGCCTACCTAGTCCCGGGGTCGTGGGGACGACCCTATAGTCGTCGGATAAGTCGGCAGCTTGCCAACTTTGGCCCGGGGTCGTGGGAACGACCCTATAGTCGTCGGACAAGTCGGCGGCGAGCCCACCTAGTGGGGCGGTCGTGGGGACGACCCTATAGTCGTCGGACAAGTCGGCGGCCGGCCAACCTAGTCCGGGGGTCGTGGGGACGACCCTATAGTCGTCGGACATGACGGTGGCGGGCCAGTCTAGTCCCGGGTCGTGGGGACGACCCTATAGTCGTCGGACATGTCGGCGGCTGGCCAACTTTGGCCCGTGGTCGTGGGGACGACCCTATAGTCGTCAGACATGACGGTGGCGAGCCAACCTAGTCCCGGGGTCGTGGGGACGACCCTATAGTCGTCGGACATGTCGGCGATTGGCCAACATTGGCCCGGGGTCGTGGGGACGACCCTATAGTCGTCGGACATGTCTGCGGCTGGCCAACCTAGTCCCGAGGTCGTGGGGACGACCCTATAGTCGTCGGACTTGTCGCTGGCGGGCCAATCTAGTCCCGGGGTCGTGGGGACGACCCTATAGTCGTCGGACATGTCGGCGGCTGGCTAACTTTGGCCCGTGGTCGTGGGGACGACCCAATAGTCGTTGGACATGTCGGCGGCTGGCCAACTTTGGGCCGTGGTCGTGGAGACGATCCTATAGTCGTCGGACTTGACGGTGGCGGGCCAATCTAGTCCCGGGGTTGTGGGGACGACCCTATAGTCGTCGGATATGTCGGCGGCTTGCCAAATTTGCCCGGGGTCGTGGGGACGACCCTATAGTCGTCGGACTTGACGGTGGCGGGCCAATCTAGTCCCGGGGTCGTGGGGACGACCCAATAGTCGTTGGACATATCGGCGGCTGGCCAACTTTGGCCCATGGTCGTGGGGACGACCCTATAGTCGTTGGACATGACGGTGGCGGGACAATCTAGTCCCGGCGTCGTGGGGACGATCCTATAGTCGTCGGACATTTCGGCGGCATGCCAACTTTGGCCCGGGGTCGTGGGGACGACCCTATAGTCGTTGGACATGACGGTGGCGGGCCAATCTAGTCCCGGGGTCGTAGGGACGACCCCATAGTCGTCGGACATGTCGGCGATTGGCCAACATTGGCCCGGGGTCGTGGGGACGACCCTATAGTCATCGGACATGTCGGCGGCTGGCCAACCTAGTCCCGAGGTCGTGGGGACGACCCTATAGTCGTCGGACATCATGGTGGCGGGCCAATCTAGTCCCGGGGTCGTGGGGACGACCCTACAGTCGTCGGACATTTCGGCGGCTTGCCAACTTTGGCCCGGGGTCATGGGGACGACCCTATAGTCGTCGGACATGTCGGCGGCGAGCCAACATTGACCCGGGGTCGTGGGGACGACTCTATAGCCGTCGGACATGTCGGCGGCTGGCCAACTTTGGCCCGGTGTCGTGGGGACGACTCTATAGTCGTCGGACATGTCGGCGGCGGGCCAAGCTTGTCCCGGGGTCGTGGGGACGACCCTATAATCGTCGGACATGACGGTGGCGGGCCAATCTAGTCCCGGGGTCGTGGGGACGACCCTATAATCGTGGGACATGACGGTGGCGGACCAATCTAGTCCCGGGGGTTTGGGGACGACCCTATAGTCGTCGGACATGTCGGCGGTTGGCCAAACTAGTCCTGAGGTCGTGGGGGCGACCCTATAGTCGTCGGACATGTCGGCGGCAGGCCAACCTTGTCCCGAGGTCGTCGGACTTGACGGTGGCGGGCCAATCTAGTCCCGGGGTCGTGGGGACGATCCTACAGTCGTCGGACATTTCGGCGGCTTGCCAACTTTGGCCCGTGGTCGTGGGGACGACCCTATAGTCGTCGGACAGGTCGGCGGCTGGCCAACCTGGACCCGGGGTCGTGGGGACGACCCTATTGTCGTCGGACATGACGGTGGCGGGCCAATCTAGTCCCGGGGTCGTAGGGACGACCCTATAGTCGTCGGACATTTCGGCGTCTTGCCAACTTTGGCCCGGGGTCGTGGGGACGACGCTATTGTCGTCGGACATGACGGCGATTGGCCAACATTGGCCCGGGGTCGTGGGGTCAACCCTATAGTCGTCGGACATGTCGGCGGCTGGCCAACTTTGGCCCGTAGTCGTGGGGACGATCCGACAGTCGCCGGACATGACGGTGGCGGGCCAATCTAGTCCCGGGGTCGTGGGGACGACCCTATTGTCGTCGGACATGTCGGCGGCTGGCCAACTTTGGCCCGTGGTCGTGGGGACGACTCTATAGTCGTCGGACATGTCGGCGGCTGGCCAACCTAGACCCGGGGTCGTGGGGACGACCCTATTGTCGTCGGACATGACGGTGGCGGGCCAATCTAGTCCCGGGGTCGTGGGGACGACCCTATAGTCGTCAGACATGTCGGCGGCTGGCCAACTTTGGCCCGTGGTCGTGGGGCGACCCAATAGTCGTCGGACATGTCGGCGGCTGGCCAACTTTTGCCCGTGGTCGCGGGGACGATCCGATAGTCGATGGACATGACGGTGGCGGGCCAATCTAGTCCCGGGGTCGTGGGGACGACCCTATAGTCGTCGGACAAGACGGCGATTGGCCAACATTGGCCCGGGGTCGTGGGGACGACCCTATAGTCGTCGGACATGTCTGCGGCTGGCCAACCTAGTCCCGAGGTCGTGGGGACGACCCTATAGTCGTCGGACTTGTCGCTGGCGGGCCAGTCTAGTCCCGGGTCGTGGGGACGACCCTATAGTCGTCGGACATGTCGGCGGCTGGCCAACTTTGGGCCGTGGTCGTGGGGAGGACCCTATACTCGTCGGACAAGTCGGCGGCGTACCAACCTAGTCCGGGGTCGTGGGGACGACTCTATAGTCGTCGGACATGTCGGTGGCGGGCCAGTCTAGTCCCGGGTCGTGGGGACGAGCCTATAGTCGTCGGACATGTCGGCGGCTGGCCAACTTTGGGCCGTGGTCGTGGGGAGGACCCTATACTCGTCGGACAAGTCGGCGGCGTACCAACCTAGTCCGGGGGTCGTGGGGACGACCCTATAGTCGTCGGACATGACGGTGGCGGGCCAGTCCAGTCCCGGGTTATGGGGACGACCCTATAGTCGTCGGACATGACGGTGGCGGGCCAGTCTAGTCCCGGGGTCGTGGGGTCAACCCTATAGTCGTCGGACATGTCGGCGGCTGGCCAACTTTGGCCCGTAGTCGTGGGGACGATCCGACAGTCGCCGGACATGACGGTGGCGGGCCAATCTAGTCCCGGGGTCGTGGGGACGACCCTATTGTCGTCGGACATGTCGGCGGATGGCCAACTTTGGCCCGTGGTCGTGGGGACGACTCTATAGTCGTCGGACATGTCGGCGGCTGGCCAACCTAGACCCGGGGTCGTGGGGACGACCCTATTGTCGTCGGACATGACGGTGGCGGGCCAATCTAGTCCCGGGGTCGTGGGGACGACCCTATAGTCGTCAGACATGTCGGCGGCTGGCCAACTTTGGCCCGTGGTCGTGGGGCGACCCAATAGTCGTCGGACATGTCGGCGGCTGGCCAACTTTTGCCCGTGGTCGCGGGGACGATCCGATAGTCGATGGACATGACGGTGGCGGGCCAATCTAGTCCCGGGGTCGTGGGGACGACCCTATAGTCGTCGGACAAGACGGCGGCTGGACATATTTGGCCCGGGGTCGTGGGGACGACCCTATAGTCGTCGTACATGTCGGCGGCTGGCCAACTTTGGCCCGTGGTCGTGGGGACGACCCAATAGTGGTCGGACATGTCGGCGGCTGGCCAACCTAGTCCCGAAGTCGTGCGGACGACCGTATAGTCGCCGGACAAGTCGGCGGCGGGCCAAGCTTGGCCCGGGGTCGTGGGGACGACCCTATAGTCGTCGGACATGACGGTGGCGGACCAATCTAGTCCCGGGGTCGTGGGGACGACCCTATAGTCGTCGGACATTTCGGCGGCAGGCCAACTTTGGCGCGTGGTCGTGGGGACGATCCAATAGTCGTCGGACATATCGGCGGCTGGCCAACTTTGGCCCGTGGTCGTGGGGACGATCCGATAGTCGTCGGACATGTCGGCGGCTGGCCAACCTAGACCCGGGGTCGTGGGGACGACCCCATTGTCGTCGGACATGGCGGTGGCGGGCCAATCTAGTCCCGTGGTCGTGGGGACGACCCTATTGTCGTCGGACATGACGGTGGCGGGCCAATCTAGTCCCGGGGTCGTAGGGACGACCCTATAGTCGTCGGACATGTCGGCGATTGGCCAACATTGGCCCGGGGTCGTCGGGACGACCCTATAGTCGTCGGACATGTCGGCGGCTGGCCAACCTAGTCCCGGGGTCGTGGGGACGACCCTATAGTCGTCGGAAATGTCGGCGGCTGGCCAACCTGGACCCGGGATCGTGGGGACGACCCTATTGTCGTCGGACATGACGGTGGCGGGCCAATCTAGTCTCGCGGTCGTGGGGACGACCCTATAATCGTCGGACATGACGGTGGCGCGCCAATCTAGTCCCGGGGTCGTGGGGACGACCCTATAGTCGTCGGACATTTCGGCGGCTTGCCAACTTTGGCCCGGGGTCGTGGGGACGACCTTATAGTCGTCGGACATGTCGGCGGCTGGCCAACTTTGGCCCGTGGTTGTGGGGACGACCCTATAGTCGTTGGACATGACGGTGGCGGGCCAATCTAGTCCCGGGGTCGTGGGGACGACCCTATAGTCGTCGGAAATGTCGGCGGCTGGCCAACCTGGACCCGAGGTCCTGGGGACGACCCTATAGTAGTCGGACATGTCGGCGGCTGTCCAACTTTGGATTGGAGTCGTGGGGACGACTCTATAGTCGTCGGACATGTCGGCGGCTGGCCAACCTAGACCCGGGGTCGTGGGGACGACCCTATAATCGTTGGACATGACGGTGGCGGGCCAATCTAATCCCGGGGTCGTAGGGACGACCCTATAGTCGTCGGGCAAGTCGGCGGCGGGCCAAGCTTGTCCCGGGGTCGTGGGGACGACCCTATAATCGTCGGAAATGTCGGCGGCATGCCAACTTTGGCCCGTGGTCGTGGGGACGACCCTATAATTGTTGGACATGACGGTGGCGGGATAATCTAGTCCCGGGGTCGTAGGGACGACCCTATAGTCGTCGGACATGTTGGCGATTGGCCAACATTGGCTCGGGGTCGTCGGGACGACCCTATAGTCGTCGGACATGTCGGCGGCTGGCCAACCTAGTCCCGGGGTCGTGGGGACGACCCTATTGTCGTCAACATGGCGGTGGCGGGCCAATCTAGTCCCGTGGCCGTGGGGACGACCCTATAGTCTTCGGACATGACGGTAGCGGGCCAATCTAGACCCGAGGTCCTGGGGACGACCCTATAGTAGTCGGACATGTCGGCGGCTGTCCAACTTTGGATTGGAGTCGTGGGGACGACTCTATAGTCGTCGGACATGTCGGCGGCTGGCCAATCTAGACCCGAGGTCCTGGGGACGACCCTATAGTAGTCGGACATGTCGGCGGCTGTCCAACTTTGGATTGGAGTCGTGGGGACGACACTATAGTCGTCGGACATGTCGGCGATTGGCCAACATTGGCCCGGGGTCGTGGGGACGAACCTATAGTCGTCGGACATGTCGGCGGCTGGCCAACTTTGGCCCGTGGTTGTGGGGACGACCCTATAGTCGTTGGACATGACGGTGGCGGGCCAATCCAGTCCCGGGGTCGTGGGGACGACCCTATAGTCGTCGGACATGTCGGCGGCTGGCCAACTTTGGCCCGGTGTCGTGGGTACGACTCTATAGTCGTCGGAAATGTCGGCGGCTGGCCAGCCTGGACCCGGGGTCGTGGGGACGACCCTATTGTCGTCGGACATGACGGTGGCGGGCCAATCTAGTCTCGCGGTCGTGGGGACGACCCTATAATCGTCGGACATGACGGTGGCGGGCCAATCTAGTCCCGGGGTCGTGGGGACGAACCTATAGTCGTCGGACATTTCGGCGGCATGCCAACTTTGGCCCGTGGTCGTGGGGACGACCCTATAGTTGTTGGACATGACGGTGGCGGGATAATCTAGTCCCGGGGTCGTAGGGACGACCCTATAGTCGTCGGACATGTTGGCGATTGGCCAACATTGGCCCGGGGTCGTGGGGACGACCCTATAGTCGTCGGACAAGTCGGCGGCGGGCCAAGCTTGTCCCGGGGTCGTGGGGACGACCCTATAATCGTCGGACATGACGGTGGCGGGCCAATCTAGTCCCGGGGTCGTGGGGACGACCCTACAGTCTTCGGACATTTCGGCGGCTTGCCAACTTTGGCCCGGGGTCGTGGGGACGACCCTATAATCGTCGGACATTTCGGCGGCATGCCAACTTTGGTCCGTGGTCGTGGGGACGACCCTATAGTTGTTGGACATGACGGTGGCGGGCCAATCTAGTCCCGAGGTCCTGGGGACGACCCAATAGTCGTCGGACAAGTCGGCGGCTGGCCAACCTAGACCCGGGGTCGTGGGGACGACCCTATTGTCGTCGGACATGACGGTGGCGGGCCAATCTAGTCCCGGGGTCGTGGGGACGACCCTATAGTCGTCGAACAATTCGGCGGCGGGCCAAGCTTGTCCCGGGGTCGTGGGGACGACCCTATAATCGTCGGACATGACGGTGGCGGGCCAATCTAGTCCCGGGGTCGTGGGGACGACCCTATAGTCGTCGGACATGTCGGCGGCATGCCAACTTTGGCCCGTGGCCGTGGGGACGACCCTATAGTCGTTGGACATGACGGTGGCGGGCCAATCTAGTCCCGGGGTCGTAGGGACGACCCTATAGTCGTCGGACATGTCGGCGATTGGCCAACATTGGCCCGGGGTCGTGGGGACGACCCTATAGTCGTCGGACATGTCGGCGGCTGGCCAACCTAGTCCCGAGGTCGTGGGGACGACCCTATAGTCGTCGGACATGTCGGCGGCTGGCCAACTTTGGCCCGTGGTTGTGGGGACGACCCTATAGTCGTTGGACATGACGGTGGCGGGCCAATCTAGTCCCGGGGTCGTGGGGACGACCCTATAGTCGTCGGACAAGACGGCGGCTGGACATCTTTGGCCCGAGGTCGTGGGGACGACCCTATAGTCGTCGGACATGTCGGCGGCATGCCAACTTTGGCCCGTGGTCGTGGGGACGACCCTATAGTCGTTGGACATGACGGTGGCGGGCCAATCTAGTCCCGGGGTCGTAGGGACGACCCTATAGTCGTCGGACATGTCGGCGATTGGCCAACATTGGCCCGGGGTCGTGGGGACGACCCTATAGTCGTCGGACATGTCGGCGGCTGGCCAGCCTAGTCCCGAGGTCGTGGGGACGACCCTATAGTCGTCGGACATGTCGGCGGCTGGCCAACCTAGACCCGTGGTTGTGGGGACGACCCTATAGTCGTTGGACATGACGGTGGCGGGCCAATCTAGTCCCGGGGTCGTGGGGACGACCCTATAGTCGTCGGACAAGACGGCGGCTGGACATCTTTGGCCCGAGGTCGTGGGGACGACCCTATAGTCGTCGGACATGTTGGCGGCTTGTCAGCCTAGTCCCAGGGTCGTGGGTACGACCCTATAGTCGTCGGACAAGTCGGCGGCGGGCCAACCTTGTCCCGCGGTCGTGGGGACGACCCTATAGTCGTCGGACATGTCGGCGGCTGGCCAACTTTGGCCCGGTGTCGTGGGGACGACTCTATAGTCGTCGGAAATGTCGGCGGCTGGCCAACCTGGACCCGGGGTCGTGGGGACGACCCTATTGTCGTCGGACATGTCGGCGGCTGGCCAACTTTGGCACCGTGGTCGTGGGGACGATCCAATAGTCGTCGGACATGTCGGCGGCTGGCCAACTTTGGCGCGTGGTCGTGGGGACGATCCGATTGTCGTCGGACATGTCGGCGGCTGGCCAACCTAGACCCGGGGTCGTGGGGACGACCCTATTGTCGTCGGACATGACGGTGGCGGGCCAATCTAGTCCCGTGGTCGTGGGGACGACCCTATAGTCGTCGGCCATGTTGGCGATTGGCCAACATTGGCCCGGGGTCGTCGGGACGAATCTATAGTCGTCAGACATGTCGGCGGCTGGCCAACTTTGGCCCGTGGTCGTGGGGCGACCCAATAGTCGTCGGACATGTCGGCGGCTGGCCAACTTTTGCCCGTGGTCGCGGGGACGATCCGATAGTCGATGGACATGACGGTGGCGGGCCAATCTAGTCCCGGGGTCGTGGGGACGACCCTATAGTCGTCGGGCAAGTCGGCGGCGGGCCAAGCTTGTCCCGGGGTCGTGGGGACGACCCTATAATCGTCGGACATGTCGGCGGTTGGCCAACCTAGACCCGGGGTCGTGGGGACGACCCTATTGTCATCGGACATGACGGTGGCGGGCCAATCTAGTCATGGTGTCGTGGGGACGACCCTATAGTCGTCGGGCAAGTCGGCGGCGGGCCAAGCTTGTCCCGGGGTCGTGGGGACGATCCAATAGTCGTCGGACATGTCGGCGGCTGGCCAACTTTGGCGCGTGGTCGTGGGGACGATCCGATTGTCGTCGGACATGTCGGCGGCTGGCCAACCTAGTCCCGAGGTCGTGGGGACGACCCTATAGTCGTCGGACATGTCGGCGGCTGGCCAGCCTAGTCCCGAGGTCGTGGGGACGACCCTATAGTCGTCGGACATGTCGGCGGCTGGCCAACCTAGACCCGTGGTTGTGGGGACGACCCTATAGTCTTCGGACATGACGGTAGCGGGCCAATCTAGACCCGAGGTCCTGGGGACGACCCTATAGTAGTCGGACATGTCGGCGGCTGTCCAACTTTGGCCCGGTGTCGTGGGGACGACTCTATAGTCGTCGGACATGTCGGCGGCTGGCCAACCTAGACCCGGGGTCGTGGGGACGACCCTATTGTCGTCGGACATGACGGTGGCGGGCCAATCTAGTCCCGGGGTCGTGGGGACGACCCTATAGTCGTCGGACAAGTCGGCGGCGGGCCAAGCTTGTCCCGGGGTCGTGGGGACGACCCTATAATCGTCGGACATGACGGTGGCGGGCCAATCTAGTCCCGGGGTCGTGGGGACGACCCTATAGTCGTCGGACATGTCGGCGGCTGGCCAACTTTGACCCGGTGTCGTGGGGACGACTCTATAGTCGTCGGACATGTCGCCGGCTGGCCAACTTTGGCCCGTGGTCGTGGGGACGACCCTATAGTCGTCGGACATAACGGTGGCGGGCCAACATTGGCCCGGGGACGTGGGGACGACCCTATAGTCTGCGGACAAGTCGGCGGCTGGCCAAATTTGGCCCGTGGTCGTGGGGACGACCCTATAGTCGTCGGACATGACGGTGTCGGGCCAATCTAGTCCCGGGATCGTGGGGACGACCCTATAGTCGTCGGACATGTTGGCGGCTGGCCAGCTTTGGCCCATGGTCGTGGGGACGACCCTATAGTCGTCGGACATGTCTGCGGCTGGCCAACCTAGTCCCGAGGTCGTGGGGACGACCCTATAGTCGTCGGACTTGTCGCTGGCGGGCCAATCTAGTCCCGGGGTCGTGGGGACGACCCTATAGTCGTCGGACATGTCGGCGGCTGGCTAACTTTGGCCCGTGGTCGTGGGGACGACCCAATAGTCGTTGGACATGTCGGCGGCTGGCCAACTTTGGGCCGTGGTCGTGGAGACGATCCTATAGTCGTCGGACTTGACGGTGGCGGGCCAATCTAGTCCCGGGGTTGTGGGGACGACCCTATAGTCGTCGGATATGTCGGCGGCTTGCCAAATTTGCCCGGGGTCGTGGGGACGACCCTATAGTCGTCGGACTTGACGGTGGCGGGCCAATCTAGTCCCGGGGTCGTGGGGACGACCCAATAGTCGTTGGACATATCGGCGGCTGGCCAACTTTGGCCCATGGTCGTGGGGACGACCCTATAGTCGTTGGACATGACGGTGGCGGGACAATCTAGTCCCGGCGTCGTGGGGACGATCCTATAGTCGTCGGACATTTCGGCGGCATGCCAACTTTGGCCCGGGGTCGTGGGGACGACCCTATAGTCGTTGGACATGACGGTGGCGGGCCAATCTAGTCCCGGGGTCGTAGGGACGACCCCATAGTCGTCGGACATGTCGGCGATTGGCCAACATTGGCCCGGGGTCGTGGGGACGACCCTATAGTCATCGGACATGTCGGCGGCTGGCCAACCTAGTCCCGAGGTCGTGGGGACGACCCTATAGTCGTCGGACATCATGGTGGCGGGCCAATCTAGTCCCGGGGTCGTGGGGACGACCCTACAGTCGTCGGACATTTCGGCGGCTTGCCAACTTTGGCCCGGGGTCATGGGGACGACCCTATAGTCGTCGGACATGTCGGCGGCGAGCCAACATTGACCCGGGGTCGTGGGGACGACTCTATAGCCGTCGGACATGTCGGCGGCTGGCCAACTTTGGCCCGGTGTCGTGGGGACGACTCTATAGTCGTCGGACATGTCGGCGGCGGGCCAAGCTTGTCCCGGGGTCGTGGGGACGACCCTATAATCGTCGGACATGACGGTGGCGGGCCAATCTAGTCCCGGGGTCGTGGGGACGACCCTATAATCGTGGGACATGACGGTGGCGGACCAATCTAGTCCCGGGGGTTTGGGGACGACCCTATAGTCGTCGGACATGTCGGCGGTTGGCCAAACTAGTCCTGAGGTCGTGGGGGCGACCCTATAGTCGTCGGACATGTCGGCGGCAGGCCAACCTTGTCCCGA
The DNA here is from genome assembly GCA_963932275.1 of Andrena praecox. Lineage (NCBI taxonomy): Eukaryota > Metazoa > Arthropoda > Insecta > Hymenoptera > Andrenidae > Andrena > Andrena praecox. The sequence goes on along the minus strand of CAWVQO010000017.1, from coordinate 691,313 downwards.
GGTCGTCGGACTTGACGGTGGCGGGCCAATCTAGTCCCGGGGTCGTGGGGACGATCCTACAGTCGTCGGACATTTCGGCGGCTTGCCAACTTTGGCCCGTGGTCGTGGGGACGACCCTATAGTCGTCGGACAGGTCGGCGGCTGGCCAACCTGGACCCGGGGTCGTGGGGACGACCCTATTGTCGTCGGACATGACGGTGGCGGGCCAATCTAGTCCCGGGGTCGTAGGGACGACCCTATAGTCGTCGGACATTTCGGCGTCTTGCCAACTTTGGCCCGGGGTCGTGGGGACGACGCTATTGTCGTCGGACATGACGGCGATTGGCCAACATTGGCCCGGGGTCGTGGGGTCAACCCTATAGTCGTCGGACATGTCGGCGGCTGGCCAACTTTGGCCCGTAGTCGTGGGGACGATCCGACAGTCGCCGGACATGACGGTGGCGGGCCAATCTAGTCCCGGGGTCGTGGGGACGACCCTATTGTCGTCGGACATGTCGGCGGCTGGCCAACTTTGGCCCGTGGTCGTGGGGACGACTCTATAGTCGTCGGACATGTCGGCGGCTGGCCAACCTAGACCCGGGGTCGTGGGGACGACCCTATTGTCGTCGGACATGACGGTGGCGGGCCAATCTAGTCCCGGGGTCGTGGGGACGACCCTATAGTCGTCAGACATGTCGGCGGCTGGCCAACTTTGGCCCGTGGTCGTGGGGCGACCCAATAGTCGTCGGACATGTCGGCGGCTGGCCAACTTTTGCCCGTGGTCGCGGGGACGATCCGATAGTCGATGGACATGACGGTGGCGGGCCAATCTAGTCCCGGGGTCGTGGGGACGACCCTATAGTCGTCGGACAAGACGGCGATTGGCCAACATTGGCCCGGGGTCGTGGGGACGACCCTATAGTCGTCGGACATGTCTGCGGCTGGCCAACCTAGTCCCGAGGTCGTGGGGACGACCCTATAGTCGTCGGACTTGTCGCTGGCGGGCCAGTCTAGTCCCGGGTCGTGGGGACGACCCTATAGTCGTCGGACATGTCGGCGGCTGGCCAACTTTGGGCCGTGGTCGTGGGGAGGACCCTATACTCGTCGGACAAGTCGGCGGCGTACCAACCTAGTCCGGGGTCGTGGGGACGACTCTATAGTCGTCGGACATGTCGGTGGCGGGCCAGTCTAGTCCCGGGTCGTGGGGACGAGCCTATAGTCGTCGGACATGTCGGCGGCTGGCCAACTTTGGGCCGTGGTCGTGGGGAGGACCCTATACTCGTCGGACAAGTCGGCGGCGTACCAACCTAGTCCGGGGGTCGTGGGGACGACCCTATAGTCGTCGGACATGACGGTGGCGGGCCAGTCCAGTCCCGGGTTATGGGGACGACCCTATAGTCGTCGGACATGACGGTGGCGGGCCAGTCTAGTCCCGGGGTCGTGGGGTCAACCCTATAGTCGTCGGACATGTCGGCGGCTGGCCAACTTTGGCCCGTAGTCGTGGGGACGATCCGACAGTCGCCGGACATGACGGTGGCGGGCCAATCTAGTCCCGGGGTCGTGGGGACGACCCTATTGTCGTCGGACATGTCGGCGGATGGCCAACTTTGGCCCGTGGTCGTGGGGACGACTCTATAGTCGTCGGACATGTCGGCGGCTGGCCAACCTAGACCCGGGGTCGTGGGGACGACCCTATTGTCGTCGGACATGACGGTGGCGGGCCAATCTAGTCCCGGGGTCGTGGGGACGACCCTATAGTCGTCAGACATGTCGGCGGCTGGCCAACTTTGGCCCGTGGTCGTGGGGCGACCCAATAGTCGTCGGACATGTCGGCGGCTGGCCAACTTTTGCCCGTGGTCGCGGGGACGATCCGATAGTCGATGGACATGACGGTGGCGGGCCAATCTAGTCCCGGGGTCGTGGGGACGACCCTATAGTCGTCGGACAAGACGGCGGCTGGACATATTTGGCCCGGGGTCGTGGGGACGACCCTATAGTCGTCGTACATGTCGGCGGCTGGCCAACTTTGGCCCGTGGTCGTGGGGACGACCCAATAGTGGTCGGACATGTCGGCGGCTGGCCAACCTAGTCCCGAAGTCGTGCGGACGACCGTATAGTCGCCGGACAAGTCGGCGGCGGGCCAAGCTTGGCCCGGGGTCGTGGGGACGACCCTATAGTCGTCGGACATGACGGTGGCGGACCAATCTAGTCCCGGGGTCGTGGGGACGACCCTATAGTCGTCGGACATTTCGGCGGCAGGCCAACTTTGGCGCGTGGTCGTGGGGACGATCCAATAGTCGTCGGACATATCGGCGGCTGGCCAACTTTGGCCCGTGGTCGTGGGGACGATCCGATAGTCGTCGGACATGTCGGCGGCTGGCCAACCTAGACCCGGGGTCGTGGGGACGACCCCATTGTCGTCGGACATGGCGGTGGCGGGCCAATCTAGTCCCGTGGTCGTGGGGACGACCCTATTGTCGTCGGACATGACGGTGGCGGGCCAATCTAGTCCCGGGGTCGTAGGGACGACCCTATAGTCGTCGGACATGTCGGCGATTGGCCAACATTGGCCCGGGGTCGTCGGGACGACCCTATAGTCGTCGGACATGTCGGCGGCTGGCCAACCTAGTCCCGGGGTCGTGGGGACGACCCTATAGTCGTCGGAAATGTCGGCGGCTGGCCAACCTGGACCCGGGATCGTGGGGACGACCCTATTGTCGTCGGACATGACGGTGGCGGGCCAATCTAGTCTCGCGGTCGTGGGGACGACCCTATAATCGTCGGACATGACGGTGGCGCGCCAATCTAGTCCCGGGGTCGTGGGGACGACCCTATAGTCGTCGGACATTTCGGCGGCTTGCCAACTTTGGCCCGGGGTCGTGGGGACGACCTTATAGTCGTCGGACATGTCGGCGGCTGGCCAACTTTGGCCCGTGGTTGTGGGGACGACCCTATAGTCGTTGGACATGACGGTGGCGGGCCAATCTAGTCCCGGGGTCGTGGGGACGACCCTATAGTCGTCGGAAATGTCGGCGGCTGGCCAACCTGGACCCGAGGTCCTGGGGACGACCCTATAGTAGTCGGACATGTCGGCGGCTGTCCAACTTTGGATTGGAGTCGTGGGGACGACTCTATAGTCGTCGGACATGTCGGCGGCTGGCCAACCTAGACCCGGGGTCGTGGGGACGACCCTATAATCGTTGGACATGACGGTGGCGGGCCAATCTAATCCCGGGGTCGTAGGGACGACCCTATAGTCGTCGGGCAAGTCGGCGGCGGGCCAAGCTTGTCCCGGGGTCGTGGGGACGACCCTATAATCGTCGGAAATGTCGGCGGCATGCCAACTTTGGCCCGTGGTCGTGGGGACGACCCTATAATTGTTGGACATGACGGTGGCGGGATAATCTAGTCCCGGGGTCGTAGGGACGACCCTATAGTCGTCGGACATGTTGGCGATTGGCCAACATTGGCTCGGGGTCGTCGGGACGACCCTATAGTCGTCGGACATGTCGGCGGCTGGCCAACCTAGTCCCGGGGTCGTGGGGACGACCCTATTGTCGTCAACATGGCGGTGGCGGGCCAATCTAGTCCCGTGGCCGTGGGGACGACCCTATAGTCTTCGGACATGACGGTAGCGGGCCAATCTAGACCCGAGGTCCTGGGGACGACCCTATAGTAGTCGGACATGTCGGCGGCTGTCCAACTTTGGATTGGAGTCGTGGGGACGACTCTATAGTCGTCGGACATGTCGGCGGCTGGCCAATCTAGACCCGAGGTCCTGGGGACGACCCTATAGTAGTCGGACATGTCGGCGGCTGTCCAACTTTGGATTGGAGTCGTGGGGACGACACTATAGTCGTCGGACATGTCGGCGATTGGCCAACATTGGCCCGGGGTCGTGGGGACGAACCTATAGTCGTCGGACATGTCGGCGGCTGGCCAACTTTGGCCCGTGGTTGTGGGGACGACCCTATAGTCGTTGGACATGACGGTGGCGGGCCAATCCAGTCCCGGGGTCGTGGGGACGACCCTATAGTCGTCGGACATGTCGGCGGCTGGCCAACTTTGGCCCGGTGTCGTGGGTACGACTCTATAGTCGTCGGAAATGTCGGCGGCTGGCCAGCCTGGACCCGGGGTCGTGGGGACGACCCTATTGTCGTCGGACATGACGGTGGCGGGCCAATCTAGTCTCGCGGTCGTGGGGACGACCCTATAATCGTCGGACATGACGGTGGCGGGCCAATCTAGTCCCGGGGTCGTGGGGACGAACCTATAGTCGTCGGACATTTCGGCGGCATGCCAACTTTGGCCCGTGGTCGTGGGGACGACCCTATAGTTGTTGGACATGACGGTGGCGGGATAATCTAGTCCCGGGGTCGTAGGGACGACCCTATAGTCGTCGGACATGTTGGCGATTGGCCAACATTGGCCCGGGGTCGTGGGGACGACCCTATAGTCGTCGGACAAGTCGGCGGCGGGCCAAGCTTGTCCCGGGGTCGTGGGGACGACCCTATAATCGTCGGACATGACGGTGGCGGGCCAATCTAGTCCCGGGGTCGTGGGGACGACCCTACAGTCTTCGGACATTTCGGCGGCTTGCCAACTTTGGCCCGGGGTCGTGGGGACGACCCTATAATCGTCGGACATTTCGGCGGCATGCCAACTTTGGTCCGTGGTCGTGGGGACGACCCTATAGTTGTTGGACATGACGGTGGCGGGCCAATCTAGTCCCGAGGTCCTGGGGACGACCCAATAGTCGTCGGACAAGTCGGCGGCTGGCCAACCTAGACCCGGGGTCGTGGGGACGACCCTATTGTCGTCGGACATGACGGTGGCGGGCCAATCTAGTCCCGGGGTCGTGGGGACGACCCTATAGTCGTCGAACAATTCGGCGGCGGGCCAAGCTTGTCCCGGGGTCGTGGGGACGACCCTATAATCGTCGGACATGACGGTGGCGGGCCAATCTAGTCCCGGGGTCGTGGGGACGACCCTATAGTCGTCGGACATGTCGGCGGCATGCCAACTTTGGCCCGTGGCCGTGGGGACGACCCTATAGTCGTTGGACATGACGGTGGCGGGCCAATCTAGTCCCGGGGTCGTAGGGACGACCCTATAGTCGTCGGACATGTCGGCGATTGGCCAACATTGGCCCGGGGTCGTGGGGACGACCCTATAGTCGTCGGACATGTCGGCGGCTGGCCAACCTAGTCCCGAGGTCGTGGGGACGACCCTATAGTCGTCGGACATGTCGGCGGCTGGCCAACTTTGGCCCGTGGTTGTGGGGACGACCCTATAGTCGTTGGACATGACGGTGGCGGGCCAATCTAGTCCCGGGGTCGTGGGGACGACCCTATAGTCGTCGGACAAGACGGCGGCTGGACATCTTTGGCCCGAGGTCGTGGGGACGACCCTATAGTCGTCGGACATGTCGGCGGCATGCCAACTTTGGCCCGTGGTCGTGGGGACGACCCTATAGTCGTTGGACATGACGGTGGCGGGCCAATCTAGTCCCGGGGTCGTAGGGACGACCCTATAGTCGTCGGACATGTCGGCGATTGGCCAACATTGGCCCGGGGTCGTGGGGACGACCCTATAGTCGTCGGACATGTCGGCGGCTGGCCAGCCTAGTCCCGAGGTCGTGGGGACGACCCTATAGTCGTCGGACATGTCGGCGGCTGGCCAACCTAGACCCGTGGTTGTGGGGACGACCCTATAGTCGTTGGACATGACGGTGGCGGGCCAATCTAGTCCCGGGGTCGTGGGGACGACCCTATAGTCGTCGGACAAGACGGCGGCTGGACATCTTTGGCCCGAGGTCGTGGGGACGACCCTATAGTCGTCGGACATGTTGGCGGCTTGTCAGCCTAGTCCCAGGGTCGTGGGTACGACCCTATAGTCGTCGGACAAGTCGGCGGCGGGCCAACCTTGTCCCGCGGTCGTGGGGACGACCCTATAGTCGTCGGACATGTCGGCGGCTGGCCAACTTTGGCCCGGTGTCGTGGGGACGACTCTATAGTCGTCGGAAATGTCGGCGGCTGGCCAACCTGGACCCGGGGTCGTGGGGACGACCCTATTGTCGTCGGACATGTCGGCGGCTGGCCAACTTTGGCACCGTGGTCGTGGGGACGATCCAATAGTCGTCGGACATGTCGGCGGCTGGCCAACTTTGGCGCGTGGTCGTGGGGACGATCCGATTGTCGTCGGACATGTCGGCGGCTGGCCAACCTAGACCCGGGGTCGTGGGGACGACCCTATTGTCGTCGGACATGACGGTGGCGGGCCAATCTAGTCCCGTGGTCGTGGGGACGACCCTATAGTCGTCGGCCATGTTGGCGATTGGCCAACATTGGCCCGGGGTCGTCGGGACGAATCTATAGTCGTCAGACATGTCGGCGGCTGGCCAACTTTGGCCCGTGGTCGTGGGGCGACCCAATAGTCGTCGGACATGTCGGCGGCTGGCCAACTTTTGCCCGTGGTCGCGGGGACGATCCGATAGTCGATGGACATGACGGTGGCGGGCCAATCTAGTCCCGGGGTCGTGGGGACGACCCTATAGTCGTCGGGCAAGTCGGCGGCGGGCCAAGCTTGTCCCGGGGTCGTGGGGACGACCCTATAATCGTCGGACATGTCGGCGGTTGGCCAACCTAGACCCGGGGTCGTGGGGACGACCCTATTGTCATCGGACATGACGGTGGCGGGCCAATCTAGTCATGGTGTCGTGGGGACGACCCTATAGTCGTCGGGCAAGTCGGCGGCGGGCCAAGCTTGTCCCGGGGTCGTGGGGACGATCCAATAGTCGTCGGACATGTCGGCGGCTGGCCAACTTTGGCGCGTGGTCGTGGGGACGATCCGATTGTCGTCGGACATGTCGGCGGCTGGCCAACCTAGTCCCGAGGTCGTGGGGACGACCCTATAGTCGTCGGACATGTCGGCGGCTGGCCAGCCTAGTCCCGAGGTCGTGGGGACGACCCTATAGTCGTCGGACATGTCGGCGGCTGGCCAACCTAGACCCGTGGTTGTGGGGACGACCCTATAGTCTTCGGACATGACGGTAGCGGGCCAATCTAGACCCGAGGTCCTGGGGACGACCCTATAGTAGTCGGACATGTCGGCGGCTGTCCAACTTTGGCCCGGTGTCGTGGGGACGACTCTATAGTCGTCGGACATGTCGGCGGCTGGCCAACCTAGACCCGGGGTCGTGGGGACGACCCTATTGTCGTCGGACATGACGGTGGCGGGCCAATCTAGTCCCGGGGTCGTGGGGACGACCCTATAGTCGTCGGACAAGTCGGCGGCGGGCCAAGCTTGTCCCGGGGTCGTGGGGACGACCCTATAATCGTCGGACATGACGGTGGCGGGCCAATCTAGTCCCGGGGTCGTGGGGACGACCCTATAGTCGTCGGACATGTCGGCGGCTGGCCAACTTTGACCCGGTGTCGTGGGGACGACTCTATAGTCGTCGGACATGTCGCCGGCTGGCCAACTTTGGCCCGTGGTCGTGGGGACGACCCTATAGTCGTCGGACATAACGGTGGCGGGCCAACATTGGCCCGGGGACGTGGGGACGACCCTATAGTCTGCGGACAAGTCGGCGGCTGGCCAAATTTGGCCCGTGGTCGTGGGGACGACCCTATAGTCGTCGGACATGACGGTGTCGGGCCAATCTAGTCCCGGGATCGTGGGGACGACCCTATAGTCGTCGGACATGTTGGCGGCTGGCCAGCTTTGGCCCATGGTCGTGGGGACGATCCGATAGTCGTCGGACGTGACGGTGGCTAGCCAATCTAGTCCCGGGGACGTGGGGACGACCCTATAGTCGTCGGACATGTCGGCGGTTGGCCTACTTTGGCCCGGTGTCGTGGGGACGACTCTATAATGGTCGGACATGTCGGTGGCGAGCCAATCTAGTCCCGGGGTCGTGGGGACGACCCTATAGTCCTCGGACAAGTCGGCGGCTGGCCAACTTTGGCCCAGGGTTGTGGGGACGACCCTATAGTCGTCGGACATGTCGCCGGCTGGCCAACTTTGGCCCGTGGTCGTGGGGACGACCCTATAGTCGTCGGACATAACGGTGGCGGGCCAACATTGGCCCGGGGACGTGGGGACGACCCTATAGTCTGCGGACAAGTCGGCGGCTGGCCAAATTTGGCCCGTGGTCGTGGGGACGACCCTATAGTCGTCGGAAATGTCGGCGGCTGGCCAACCTGGACCCGGGGTCGTGGGGACGACCCTATTGTCGTCGGACATGACGGTGGCGGGCCAATCTAGTCTCGGGGTCGTGGGGACGACCCTATAGTCGTCGGACATTTCGGCGGCTTGCCATCTTTGGCCCGGGGTTGTGGGGACGACCCTATAGTCGTCGGACAAGACGGCGGCGGGCCAATCCAGTCCCGGGGTTGTAGGGACGACCCTATAGTCGTCGGACAAGTCGGCGGCGGGCCAAGCTTGCCCCGGGGTCGTGGGGACGACCCTATAGTCGTCGGACAAGACGGCGGCGGGCCAATCCAGTCCCGGGGTTGTAGGGACGACCCTATAGTCGTCGGACAAGTCGGCGGCGGGCCAAGCTTGCCCCGGGGTCGTGGGGACGACCCTATAGTCGTCGGACATGTCGGCGGCTGGCCAACCTAGTCCCGAGGTCGTCGGACTTGACGGTGGCGGGCCAATCAAGTCTCGGGGTCGTGGGGACGACCCTATAGTCGTCAGACATGTCGGCGGCTGGCCGTGGACGTGGGGACGACCCAATAGTCGTCGGACATGTTGGCGGCTTGTCAGCCTAGTCCCGGGGTCGTGGGTACGACCCTATAGTCGTCGGACAAGTCGGCGGCGGGCCAACCTTGTCCCGGGGTAGTGGGGACGACCCTATAGTCGTCGGACATGTCGGCGGCTGGCCAACTTTGGCCCGGTGTCGTGGGGACGACTCTATAGTCGTCGGAAATGTCGGCGGCTGGCCAACCTGGAGCCGGTGTCGTGGGGACGACCCTATAGTCGTCGGACATGTCGGCGGCTGGCCAACTTTGGCCCGGTGTCGTGGGGACGACTCTATAGTCGTCGGAAATGTCGGCGGCTGGCCAACCTGGATCCGGGGTCGTGGGGACGACCCTATTGTCGTCGGACATGACGGTGGCGGGCCAATCTAGTCTCGGGGTCGTGGGGACGACCCTATAGTCGTCGGACATGTCGGCGGCTGGCCAACTTTGGCCCGGTGTCGTGGGGACGACTCTATAGTCGTCGGAAATGTCGGCGGCTGGCCAACCTGGACCCGGGGTCGTGGGGACGACCCTATTGTCGTCGGACATGACTGTGGCGGGCCAATCTAGTCTCGGGGTCGTGGGGACGACCCTATAGTCGTCGGACATGTCGGCGGCTGGCCAACTTTGGCCCGGTGTCGTGGGGACGACTCTATAGTCGTCGGAAATGTCGGCGGCTGGCCAACCTGGACCCGGGGTCGTGGGGACGACCCTATTGTCGTCGGACATGACGGTGGCGGGCCAATCTAGTCTCGGGGTCGTGGGGACGACCCTATAGTCGTCAGACATGTTGGCGGCTTGTCAGCCTAGTCCCGGGGTCGTGGGTACGACCCTATAGTCGTCGGACAAGTCGGCGGCGGGCCAACCTAGTCCCGAGGTCATGGGGACGACCCTATAGTCGTCGGACTTGACGGTGGCGGGCCAATCTAGTCCCGGGGTCGTGGGGACGACCCTACAGTCGTCGGACATTTCGGCGGCTTGCCATCTTTGGCCCGGGGTCGTGGGGACGACCCTATAGTCGTCGGACAAGACGGCGGCGGGCCAATCCAGTCCCGGGGTCGTAGGGACGACCCTATAGTCGTCGGACAAGTCGGCGGCGGGCCAAGCTTGCCCGGGGGTCGTGGGGACGACCCTATAATCGTCGGACATGACGGTGGCGGGCCAATCTCGTCTCGGGGTCGTGGGGACGACCCTATAGTCGTCGGACATGTCGGCGGCTGGCCAACCTGGACCCGGGGTCGTGGGGACGACCCTATAGTCGTCGGACTTGACGGTGGCGGGCCAATCTAGTCCCGGGGTCGTGGGGACGACCCTACAGTCGTCGGATATTTCGGCGGCTTGCCAACTTTGGCCCGGGGTCGTGGGGACGACCCTATAGTCGTCGGACATGTCGGCGGCTGGCCAACCTAGTCCCGAGGTCGTCGGACTTGACGGTGGCGGGCCAATCAAGTCTCGGGGTCGTGGGGACGACCCTATAGTCGTCAGACATGTCGGCGGCTGGCCGTGGACGTGGGGACGACCCAATAGTCGTCGGACATGTTGGCGGCTTGTCAGCCTAGTCCCGGGGTCGTGGGTACGACCCTATAGTCGTCGGACAAGTCGGCGGCGGGCCAACCTTGTCCCGGGGTAGTGGGGACGACCCTATAGTCGTCGGACATGTCGGCGGCTGGCCAACTTTGGCCCGGTGTCGTGGGGACGACTCTATAGTCGTCGGAAATGTCGGCGGCTGGCCAACCTGGAGCCGGTGTCGTGGGGACGACCCTATAGTCGTCGGACATGTCGGCGGCTGGCCAACTTTGGCCCGGTGTCGTGGGGACGACTCTATAGTCGTCGGAAATGTCGGCGGCTGGCCAACCTGGACCCGGGGTCGTGGGGACGACCCTATTGTCGTCGGACATGACGGTGGCGGGCCAATCTAGTCTCGGGGTCGTGGGGACGACCCTATAGTCGTCGGACTTGTCGGCGGCTGGCCAACTTTGGCCCGGTGTCGTGGGGACGACTCTATAGTCGTCGGAAATGTCGGCGGCTGGCCAACCTGGACCCGGGGTCGTGGGGACGACCCTATTGTCGTCGGACATGACGGTGGCGGGCCAATCTAGTCTCGGGGTCGTGGGGACGACCCTATAGTTGTCGGACATGTCGGCGGCTGGCCAACTTTGGCCCGGTGTCGTGGGGACGACTCTATAGTCGTCGGAAATGTCGGCGGCTAGCCAACCTGGTCCCGGGGTCGTGGGGACGACCCTATTGTCGTCGGACATGACGGTGGCGGGCCAATCTAGTCTCGGGGTCGTGGGGACGACCCTATAGTCGTCAGACATGTTGGCGGCTTGTCAGCCTAGTCCCGGGGTCGTGGGTACGACCCTATAGTCGTCGGACAAGTCGGCGGCGGGCCAACCTAGTCCCGAGGTCATGGGGACGACCCTATAGTCGTCGGACTTGACGGTGGCGGGCCAATCTAGTCCCGGGGTCGTGGGGACGACCCTACAGTCGTCGGACATTTCGGCGGCTTGCCATCTTTGGCCCGGGGTCGTGGGGACGACCCTATAGTCGTCGGACAAGACGGCGGCGGGCCAATCCAGTCCCGGGGTTGTAGGGACGACCCTATAGTCGTCGGACAAGTCGGCGGCGGGCCAAGCTTGCCCCGGGGTCGTGGGGACGACCCTATAGTCGTCGGACATGTCGGCGGCTGGCCAACCTAGTCCCGAGGTCGTCGGACTTGACGGTGGCGGGCCAATCAAGTCTCGGGGTCGTGGGGACGACCCTATAGTCGTCAGACATGTCGGCGGCTGGCCGTGGACGTGGGGACGACCCAATAGTCGTCGGACATGTTGGCGACTTGTCAGCCTAGTCCCGGGGTCGTGGGTACGACCCTATAGTCGTCGGACAAGTCGGCGGCGGGCCAACCTTGTCCCGGGGTAGTGGGGACGACCCTATAGTCGTCGGACATGTCGGCGGCTGGCCAACTTTGGCCCGGTGTCGTGGGGACGACTCTATAGTCGTCGGAAATGTCGGCGGCTGGCCAACCTGGAGCCGGTGTCGTGGGGACGACCCTATAGTCGTCGGACATGTCGGCGGCTGGCCAACTTTGGCCCGGTGTCGTGGGGACGACTCTATAGTCGTCGGAAATGTCGGCGGCTGGCCAACCTGGACCCGGGGTCGTGGGGACGACCCTATTGTCGTCGGACATGACGGTGGCGGGCCAATCTAGTCTCGGGGTCGTGGGGACGACCCTATAGTCGTCGGACATGTCGGCGGCTGGCCAACTTTGGCCCGGTGTCGTGGGGACGACTCTATAGTCGTCGGAAATGTCGGCGGCTGGCCAACCTGGACCCGGGGTCGTGGGGACGACCCTATTGTCGTCGGACATGACTGTGGCGGGCCAATCTAGTCTCGGGGTCGTGGGGACGACCCTATAGTCGTCGGACATGTCGGCGGCTGGCCAACTTTGGCCCGGTGTCGTGGGGACGACTCTATAGTCGTCGGAAATGTCGGCGGCTGGCCAACCTGGACCCGGGGTCGTGGGGACGACCCTATTGTCGTCGGACATGACGGTGGCGGGCCAATCTAGTCTCGGGGTCGTGGGGACGACCCTATAGTCGTCAGACATGTTGGCGGCTTGTCAGCCTAGTCCCGGGGTCGTGGGTACGACCCTATAGTCGTCGGACAAGTCGGCGGCGGGCCAACCTAGTCCCGAGGTCATGGGGACGACCCTATAGTCGTCGGACTTGACGGTGGCGGGCCAATCTAGTCCCGGGGTCGTGGGGACGACCCTACAGTCGTCGGACATTTCGGCGGCTTGCCATCTTTGGCCCGGGGTCGTGGGGACGACCCTATAGTCGTCGGACAAGACGGCGGCGGGCCAATCCAGTCCCGGGGTCGTAGGGACGACCCTATAGTCGTCGGACAAGACGGCGGCGGGCCAAGCTTGCCCCGGGGTCGTGGGGACGACCCTATAATCGTCGGACATGACGGTGGCGGGCCAATCTCGTCTCGGGGTCGTGGGGACGACCCTATAGTCGTCGGACATGTCGGCGGCTGGCCAACTTTGGCCCGGTGTCGTGGGGACGACTCTATAGTCGTTGGAAATGTCGGCGCTTGGCCAACCTGGACCCGGGGTCGTGGGGACGACCCTATTGTCGTCGGACATGACGGTGGCGGGCCAATCTAGTCTCGGGGTCGTGGGGACGACCCTATAGTCGTCTGACATTTCGGCGGCTTGCCAACTTTGGCCCGGGGTGGTGGGGACGATCCTATAGTCGTCGGACATGTCGGCGGCTGGCCTACCTAGTCCCGAGGTCGTGGGGGCGACCCTATAGTCGTCGGACATGTCGGCGGCTGGCCAACCTAGTCCCGAGGTCGTCGGACTTGACGGTGGCGGGCCAATCTAGTCCCGGGGTCTTGGGGACGACCCTACAGTCGTCGGACATTTCGGCGGCTTGCCAACTTTGGCCCGGGGTGGTGGGGACGACCCTATAGTCTTCGGACATGTCGGCGGCTGGCCAACCTAGTCCCGAGGTCGTGGGGGCGACCGTATAGTCGTCGGACATGTCCGCGGCTGGCCAACCTAGTCCCGAGGTCGTCGGACTTGACGGTGGCGGGCCAATCTAGTCCCGGGGTCGTGGGGACGACCCTATAGTCTTCGGACAAGACGGCGGCTGGACATCTTTGGCCCGGGGTCGTGGGGACGACCCTATAGTCGTCGGACATGTCGGCGGCTGGCCAAACTAGTCCCGAGGTCGTCGGACTTGACGGTGGCGGGCCAATCTAGTCCCGGGGTCGTGGAGACGACCCTACAGTCGTCGGACATTTCGGCGGCTTGCCAAGTTTGGCCCGGGGTCGTGGGGACGACCCTATAGTCGTCGGACATGACGGTGGCGGACCAATCTAGTCCCGGGGTCGTGGGGAAGACCCTATACTCGTCGGACATGTCGGCGGCTGGCCAACTTTGGCCCGTGGTCGTGGGCACGATCCAATAGTCGTCGGACATGTCGGCGGCTGGACATCTTTGGCCCGGGGTCGTGGGGACGACCCTATAGTCGTCGGACATGTCGGCGGCTGGCCATCCTAGTCCCGAGGTCGTCGGACTTGACGGTGGCGGGCCAATCTAGTCCCGGGGTCTTGGGGACGACCCTACAGTCGTCGGACATTTCGGCGGCTTGCCAACTTTGGCCCGGGGTGGTGGGGACGACCCTATAGTCGTCGGACATGTCGGCGGCTGGCCTACCTAGTCCCGAGGTCGTTGGGGCGACCCTATAGTCGTCGGACATGTCGGCGGCTGGCCAACCTAGTCCCGAAGTCGTCGGACTTGACGGTGGCGGGCCAATCTAGTCCCGGGGTCGTGGAGACGACCCTACAGTCGTCGGACATTTCGGCGGCTTGCCAACTTTGGCCCGGGGTGGTGGGGACGACCCTATAGTCGTCGGACATGTCGGCGGCTGGCCTACCTAGTCCCGAGGTCGTTGGGGCGACCCTATAGTCGTCGGACATGTCGGCGGCTGGCCAACCTAGTCCCGAGGTCGTCGGACTTGACGGTGGCGGGCCAATCTAGTCCCGGGGTCTTGGGGACGACCCTACAGTCGTCGGACATTTCGGCGGCTTGCCAACTTTGGCCCGGGGTGGTGGGGACGACCCTATAGTCTTCGGACATGTCGGCGGCTGGCCAACCTAGTCCCGAGGTCGTGGGGCGACCGTATAGTCGTCGGACATGTCCGCGGCTGGCCAACCTAGTCTAGAGGTCGTCGGACTTGACGGTGGCGGGCCAATCTAGTCCCGGGGTCGTGGGGACGACCCTATAGTCTTCGGACAAGACGGCGGCTGGACATCTTTGGCCCGGGGTCGTGGGGACGACCCTATAGTCGTCGGACATGTCGGCGGCTGGCCAACCTAGTCCCGAGGTCGTCGGACTTGACGGTGGCGGGCCAATCTAGTCCCGGGGTCGTGGAGACGACCCTACAGTCGTCGGACATTTCGGCGGCTTGCCAAGTTTGGCCCGGGGTCGTGGGGACGACCCTATAGTCGTCGGACATGACGGTGGCGGACCAATCTAGTCCCGGGGTCGTGGGGAAGACCCTATACTCGTCGGACATGTCGGCGGCTGGCCAACTTTGGCCCGTGGTCGTGGGCACGATCCAATAGTCGTCGGACATGTCGGCGGCTGGACATCTTTGGCCCGGGGTCGTGGGGACGACCCTATAGTCGTCGGACATGTCGGCGGCTGGCCAACCTAGTCCCGAGGTCGTCGGACTTGACGGTGGCGGGCCAATCTAGTCCCGGGGTCTTGGGGACGACCCTACAGTCGTCGGACATTTCGGCGGATTGCCAACTTTGGCCCGGGGTGGTGGGGACGACCCTATAGTCGTCGGACATGTCGGCGGCTGGCCTACCTAGTCCCGAGGTCGTTGGGGCGACCCTATAGTCGTCGGACATGTCGGCGGCTGGCCAACCTAGTCCCGAGGTCGTCGGACTTGACGGTGGCGGGCCAATCTAGTCCCGGGGTCTTGGGGACGACCCTACAGTCGTCGGACATTTCGGCGGCTTGCCAACTTTGGCCCGGGGTGGTGGGGACGACTCTATATTCGTCGGAAATGTCGGCGGCTGGCCAACCTGGACCCGGGGTCGTGGGGACGACCCTATAGTCGTCGGACTGGACGGTGGCGGGCCAATCTAGTCCCGGGGTCGTGGGGACGACCCTATAGTCTTCGGACAAGACGGCGGCTGGACATCTTTGGCCCGGGGTCGTGGGGACGACCCTATAGTCGTCGGACATGTCGGCGGCTGGCCAACCTAGTCCCGAGGTCGTCGGACTTGACGGTGGCGGGCCAATCTAGTCCCGGGGTCGTGGAGACGACCCTACAGTCGTCGGACATTTCGGCGGCTTGCCAAGTTTGGCCCGGGGTCGTGGGGACGACCCTATAGTCGTCGGACATGACGGTGGCGGACCAATCTAGTCCCGGGGTCGTGGGGAAGACCCTATACTCGTCGGACATGTCGGCGGCTGGCCAACTTTGGCCCGTGGTCGTGGGCACGATCCAATAGTCGTCGGACATGTCGGCGGCTGGACATCTTTGGCCCGGGGTCGTGGGGACGACCCTATAGTCGTCGGACATGTCGGCGGCTGGCCAACCTAGTCCCGAGGTCGTCGGACTTGACGGTGGCGGGCCAATCTAGTCCCGGGGTCTTGGGGACGACCCTACAGTCGTCGGACATTTCGGCGGCTTGCCAAGTTTGGCCCGGGGTCGTGGGGACGACCCTATAGTCGTCGGACATGACGGTGGCGGACCAATCTAGTCCCGGGGTCGTGGGGAAGACCCTATACTCGTCGGACATGTCGGCGGCTGGCCAACTTTGGCCCGTGGTCGTGGGCACGATCTAATAGTCGTCGGACATGTCGGCGGCTGGACATCTTTGGCCCGGGGTCGTGGGGACGACCCTATAGTCGTCGGACATGTCGGCGGCTGGCCAACCTAGTCCCGAGGTCGTCGGACTTGACGGTGGCGGGCCAATCTAGTCCCGGGGTCTTGGGGACGACCCTACAGTCGTCGGACATTTCGGCGGCTTGCCAACTTTGGCCCGGGGTGGTGGGGACGACCCTATAGTCGTCGGACATGTCGGCGGCTGGCCTACCTAGTCCCGAGGTCGTTGGGGCGACCCTATAGTCGTCGGACATGTCGGCGGCTGGCCAACCTAGTCCCGAGGTCGTCGGACTTGACGGTGGCGGGCCAATCTAGTCCCGGGGTCTTGGGGACGACCCTACAGTCGTCGGACATTTCGGCGGCTTGCCAAGTTTGGCCCGGGGTCGTGGGGACGACCCTATAGTCGTCGGACATGACGGTGGCGGGCCAATCTAGTCCCGGGGTCGTGGGGAAGACCCTATACTCGTCGGACATGTCGGCGGCTGGCCAACTTTGGCCCGTGGTCGTGGGCACGATCCAATAGTCGTCGGACATGTCGGCGGCTGGACATCTTTGGCCCGGGGTCGTGGGGACGACCCTATAGTCGTCGGACATGTCGGCGGCTGGCCAACCTAGTCCCGAGGTCGTCGGACTTGACGGTGGCGGGCCAATCTAGTCCCGGGGTCTTGGGGACGACCCTACAGTCGTCGGACATTTCGGCGGCTTGCCAACTTTGGCCCGGGGTGGTGGGGACGACTCTATATTCGTCGGAAATGTCGGCGGCTGGCCAACCTGGACCCGGGGTCGTGGGGACGACCCTATAGTCGTCGGACTGGACGGTGGCGGGCCAATCTAGTCCCGGGGTCGTGGGGACGACCCTATAGTCTTCGGACAAGACGGCGGCTGGACATCTTTGGCCCGGGGTCGTGGGGACGACCCTATAGTCGTCGGACATGTCGGCGGCTGGCCAACCTAGTCCCGAGGTCGTCGGACTTGACGGTGGCGGGCCAATCTAGTCCCGGGGTCGTGGAGACGACCCTACAGTCGTCGGACATTTCGGCGGCTTGCCAAGTTTGGCCCGGGGTCGTGGGGACGACCCTATAGTCGTCGGACATGACGGTGGCGGACCAATCTAGTCCCGGGGTCGTGGGGAAGACCCTATACTCGTCGGACATGTCGGCGGCTGGCCAACTTTGGCCCGTGGTCGTGGGCACGATCCAATAGTCGTCGGACATGTCGGCGGCTGGACATCTTTGGCCCGGGGTCGTGGGGACGACCCTATAGTCGTCGGACATGTCGGCGGCTGGCCAACCTAGTCCCGAGGTCGTCGGACTTGACGGTGGCGGGCCAATCTAGTCCCGGGGTCTTGGGGACGACCCTACAGTCGTCGGACATTTCGGCGGCTTGCCAAGTTTGGCCCGGGGTCGTGGGGACGACCCTATAGTCGTCGGACATGACGGTGGCGGACCAATCTAGTCCCGGGGTCGTGGGGAAGACCCTATACTCGTCGGACATGTCGGCGGCTGGCCAACTTTGGCCCGTGGTCGTGGGCACGATCCAATAGTCGTCGGACATGTCGGCGGCTGGACATCTTTGGCCCGGGGTCGTGGGGACGACCCTATAGTCGTCGGACATGTCGGCGGCTGGCCAACCTAGTCCCGAGGTCGTCGGACTTGACGGTGGCGGGCCAATCTAGTCCCGGGGTCTTGGGGACGACCCTACAGTCGTCGGACATTTCGGCGGCTTGCCAACTTTGGCCCGGGGTGGTGGGGACGACCCTATAGTCGTCGGACATGTCGGCGGCTGGCCTACCTAGTCCCGAGGTCGTTGGGGCGACCCTATAGTCGTCGGACATGTCGGCGGCTGGCCAACCTAGTCCCGAGGTCGTCGGACTTGACGGTGGCGGGCCAATCTAGTCCCGGGGTCTTGGGGACGACCCTACAGTCGTCGGACATTTCGGCGGCTTGCCAAGTTTGGCCCGGGGTCGTGGGGACGACCCTATAGTCGTCGGACATGACGGTGGCGGGCCAATCTAGTCCTGGGGTCGTGGGGAAGACCCTATACTCGTCGGACATGTCGGCGGCTGGCCAACTTTGGCCCGTGGTCGTGGGCACGATCCAATAGTCGTCGGACATGTCGGCGGCTGGACATCTTTGGCCCGGGGTCGTGGGGACGACCCTATAGTCGTCGGACATGTCGGCGGCTGGCCAACCTAGTCCCGAGGTCGTCGGACTTGACGGTGGCGGGCCAATCTAGTCCCGGGGTCTTGGGGACGACCCTACAGTCGTCGGACATTTCGGCGGCTTGCCAACTTTGGCCCGGGGTGGTGGGGACGACCCTATAGTCGTCGGACATGTCGGCGGCTGGCCTACCTAGTCCCGAGGTCGTTGGGGCGACCCTATAGTCGTCGGACATGTCGGCGGCTGGCCAACCTAGTCCCGAGGTCGTCGGACTTGACGGTGGCGGGCCAATCTAGTCCCGGGGTCTTGGGGACGACCCTACAGTCGTCGGACATTTCGGCGGCTTGCCAACTTTGGCCCGGGGTGGTGGGGACGACCCTATAGTCTTCGGACATGTCGGCGGCTGGCCAACCTAGTCCCGAGGTCGTGGGGGCGACCGTATAGTCGTCGGACATGTCCGCGGCTGGCCAACCTAGTCCCGAGGTCGTCGGACTTGACGGTGGCGGGCCAATCTAGTCCCGGGGTCGTGGGGACGACCCTACAGTCGTCGGACATGTCGGCGGCTGGCCAACCTAGTCCCGAGGTCGTCGGACTTGACGGTGGCGGGCCAATCTAGTCCCGGGGTCGTGGAGACGACCCTACAGTCGTCGGACATTTCGGCGGCTTGCCAAGTTTGGCCCGGGGTCGTGGGGACGACCCTATAGTCGTCGGACATGACGGTGGCGGACCAATCTAGTCCCGGGGTCGTGGGGAAGACCCTATACTCGTCGGACATGTCGGCGGCTGGCCAACTTTGGCCCGTGGTCGTGGGCACGATCCAATAGTCGTCGGACATGTCGGCGGCTGGACATCTTTGGCCCGGGGTCGTGGGGACGACCCTATAGTCGTCGGACATGTCGGCGGCTGGCCAACCTAGTCCCGAGGTCGTCGGACTTGACGGTGGCGGGCCAATCTAGTCCCGGGGTCTTGGGGACGACCCTACAGTCGTCGGACATATCGGCGGCTTGCCAACTTTGGCCCGGGGTGGTGGGGACGACCCTATAGTCTTCGGACATGTCGGCGGCTGGCCAACCTAGTCCCGAGGTCGTGGGGGCGACCGTATAGTCGTCGGACATGTCCGCGGCTGGCCAACCTAGTCCCGAGGTCGTCGGACTTGACGGTGGCGGGCCAATCTAGTCCCGGGGTCGTGGGGACGACCCTATAGTCTTCGGACAAGACGGCGGCTGGACATCTTTGGCCCGGGGTCGTGGGGACGACCCTATAGTCGTCGGACATGTCGGCGGCTGGCCAACCTAGTCCCGAGGTCGTCGGACTTGACGGCGGCGGGCCAACCTAGTCCCGGGGTCGTGGGGACGACCCTATAGTCGTCGGACAAGTCAGCGGCTGGCCAACATTGGCCCGGGGTCGTGGGGACGACCATATAGTCGTCGAACATGACGGTGGCGGACCAATCTAGTCCCGGGGTCGTGTGGACGACCCTATAGTCGTCGGGCATGTCGGCGGCTGGCCAACTTTGGCCCGTGGTCGTGGGGACGACCCAATAGTCGTTGGACATTACGGCGGCTGGCCAACTTTGGCCCATGGTCGTGGGGACGACCCTATAGTCGTTGGACATGACGGTGGCGGGCCAATCTAGTCCCGGGGTCGTGGGGACGACCCTACAGTCGTCGGACATGTCGGCGGCTTGCCAAATTTGCCCGGGGTCGTGGGGACGACCCTATAGTCGTCGGACTTGACGGTGGCGGGCCAATCTAGTCCCGGGGTCGTGGGGACGACCCAATAGTCGTTGGACATTACGGCGGCTGGCCAACTTTGGCCCATGGTCGTGGGGACGACCCTATAGTCGTTGGACATGTCAGCGGCTGGCCAACTTTGGCCCGGTGTCGTGGGGACGACTCTATTGTCGTCGGACATGTCGGCGGCGGGCCAACCTAGTCCCGGGGTCGTGGGGACGACCCTATAATCGTCGGACAAGCCGGCGGCTGGCCAACTTTGGCCCGTGGTCGTGGGGACGACTCTATTGTCGTCGGACATGTCGGCGGCTGGCCAACCTAGACCCGGGGTCGTGGGGACGACCCTATATTCGTTGGACATGTCAGCGGCTGGCCAACTTTGGCCCGGTGTCGTGGGGACGACTCTATTGTCGTCGGACATGTCGGCGGCTGGCCAACCTAGACCCGGGGTCGTGGGGACGACCCTATAGTCGTCGGACATGTCGGCGGCTGGCCAACCTAGTCCCGAGGTCGTCGGACTTGACGGTGGCGGGCCAATCTAGTCCCGGGGTCGTGGGGACGACCCTACAGTCGTCGGACATTTCGGCGGCTTGCCAACTTTGGGACGGGGTCGTGGGGACGACCCTATAGTCGTCGGACATGACGGTGGCTGGCCAACCTAGTCCCGAGGTCGTGGGGGCGACCCTACAGTCGTCGGACATGTCGGCGGCTGGCCAACCTAGTCCCGAGGTCGTCGGACTTGACGGTGGCGGGCCAATCTAGTCCCGGGGTCGTGGGGACGACCCTATTGTCGTCGGACATGGCGGTGGCGGGCCAATCTAGTCCCGTGGTCGTGGGGACAACCCTATAGTCGTCGGACATGTCGGCGGCTGGCCAACTTTGGCCCGTGGTCGTGGGGACGACCCTATAGTCGTCGGACAAGTCGGCGGCGGGCCAACCTAGTCCCGGGGTCGTGGGGATGACCCTATAGTCGTCGGACATGACGGTGGCGGGCCAGTCTAGTCCCGGGTCGTGGGGACGACCCTATAGTCGTCGGACATGTCGGCGGCTGGCCAACTTTGGCCCGTGATCGTGGGGACGACTCTATAGTCGTCAGACATGACGGTGGCGAGCCAACCTAGTCCCGGGGTCGTGGGGACGACCCTATAGTCGTCGGACATAACGGTGGCGGGCCAATCTAGTCCCGGGGTCGTGGGGACGACCCTATAGTCGTCGGACTTGACGTTGGCGGGCCAATCTAGTCCCGAGCTCGTGGGGACGACCCTATAGTCGTCGGACATGTGGGCGGCTTGCCAACTTTGGCCCGGGGTCGTGGGGACGATCCAATAGTCGTCGGACATGTCGGCGGCTGGTCAACTTTGGCCCGTGGTCGTGGGGACGACCCTATAGTCGTTGGACATGTCAGCGGCTGGCCAAAATTGGCCCGAGGTCGTGGGGACGACCCTATAGTCGTCGGACATGTCGGCGGCTGGCCAACCTAGTCCCGAGGTCGTCGGACTTGACGGTGGCGGGCCAATCTAGTCCCGGGGTCGTGGGGACGACCCTACAGTCGTCGGACATTTCGGCGGCTTGCCAACTTTGGCCCGGGGTCGTGTGGACGACCCTATAGTCGTCGGACATGACGGTGGCGGACCAATCTAGTCCCGGGGTCGTGGGGACGACCCTATAGTCGTCGGACATGTCGGCGGCTGGCCAACTTTGGCCCGTGGTCGTGGGGACGATCCAATAGTCGTCGGACATGTCGGCGGCTGGCCAGCTTTGGCCCGTGGTCGTGGGGACGACCCTATAGTCGTCGGACATGTCGGCGGCTGGCCAGCTTTGGCCCGTGGTCGTGGGGACGACCCTATAGTCGTCGGACATGTCGGCGGCTAGCCAACATTGGCCCGTGGTCGTGGGGTCGACCCAATAGTCGTTGGAAATGTCAGCGGCTGGTCAACTTTGGCCCGGGGTCGTAGGGGCGACCCTATAGTCGTCGGACATGTCGGCGATTGGCCAACATTGGCCCGGGGTCGTGGGGACGACATTATAGTCGTCGGACATGTCGGCGGCTGGCCAACCTAGTCCCGAGGTCGTGGGGACGACCCTATAGTCGTCGGACTTGACGGTGGCGGGCCAATCTAGTCCCGGGGTTGTGGGGACGACCCTACAGTCGTCGGACATTTCGGTGGCTTGCCAACTTTGGCCCGGGGTCGTGTGGACGACCCTATAGTCGTCGGACATGTCGGCGGGTGGCCAACCTAGTCCCGAGGTCGTGGGGACGACCCTATAGTCGTCGGACATGTCGGCGGCTTGCCAACTTTGGCCCGGGGTCGTGGGGACGATCCAATAGTCGACGGACATGTCGGCGGCTAGCCAACATTGGCCCGTGGTCGTGGGGACGACCCAATAGTCGTTGGAAATGTCATCGGCTGGCCAACTTTGACCCGGGGTCGTGGGGACGACTCTATAGTCGTCGGACATGTCGGCGGCTGGCCAATCTAGTCCCGGGGTCGTGGGGACGACCCTATAGTCTTCGGACATGACGGCGGCTGGCCAACTTTGACCCGGGGTCGTGGGGACGACCCTATAGTCGTCGGACTTGACGGTGGCGGGCCAATCTAGTCCCGGGGTTGTGGGGACGACCCTACAGTCGTCGGACATTTCGGCGGCTTGCCAACTTTGGCCCGGGGTCGTGGGGACGATCCAATAGTCGTCGGACATGTCGGCGGCTGGTCAACTTTGGCCCGTGGTCGTGGGGACGACCCTATAGTCGTTGGACATGTCAGCGGCCGGCCAACTTTGGCCCGGTGTCGTGGGGACGACCCAATAGTCGTCGGACATGTCGGCGGCTGGCCAACTTTGGCCCGGTGTCGTGGGGACGACCCTATAGTCGTCGGACTTGTCGGTGGCGGGCCAATCTAGTCCCGAGGGTCTGGGGACGACCCTATAGTCGTCGGACTTGACGGTGGCGGGCCAATCTAGTCCCGGGGTCGTGGGGACGACCCTACAGTCGTCGGACATTTCGGCGGCTGGCCAACTTTGGCCCGGGGTCGTGGGGACGACCCTATAGTCGTCGGACATGTTGGCGGCTTGTCAGCTTAGTCCCGGGGTCGTGGGTACGGCCCTATAGTCGTCGGACTTGACGGTGGCGGGCCAATCTAGTCCCGGGGTTGTGGGGACAACCCTACAGTCGTCGGACATTTCGGTGGCTTGCCAACTTTGGCCCGGGGTCGTGGGGACGATCCAATAGTCGTCGGACATGTCGGCGGCTGGCCAACTTTGGCCCGTGGTCGTGGGGACGATCCAATAGTCGTCGGACATGTCGGCGGCTGGCTAGCTTTGGCCCGGGGTCGTAGGGACGACCCTACAGTCGTCGGACATGTCGGCGATTGGCCAACATTGGCCCGGGGTCGTGGGGACGACATTATAGTCGTCGGACATGTCGGCGGCTGGCCAACCTAGTCCCGAGGTCGTGGGGACGACCCTATAGTCGTCGGACTTGACGGTGGTGGGCCAATCTAGTCCGGGGTCGTGGGGACGACCCTACCGTCGTCGGACATTTCGGCGTCTGGCCAACTTTGGCCCGAGGTCGTGGGGACGATCGAATAGTCGACGGACATGTTGGCGGCTAGCCAACATTGGCCCGTGGTCGTGGGGACGACCCAATAGTCGTTGGAAATGTCAGCGGCTGGCCAACTTTGACCCGGGGTCGTGGGGACGACCCTATAGTCGTCGGACAAGACGGCGGCTGGACATCTTTGGCCCGCGGTCGTGGGGACGACCCTATAGTCGTCGGACATTTCGGCGGCTTGTCAACCTAGTCCCGGGGTCGTGGGGACGACCCTATAGTCGTCGGACATGACGGTGGCAAGCCAATCTAGTCCCGGGGTCGTAGGGACGACCCTATAGTCGTCGGACATGTCGGCGATTGGCCAACATTGGCCCGGGGTCGTGGGGACGACCCTATAGTCGACGGACATGTCGGCGGCTGGCCAACTTTGGCCCGTGGTCGTGGAGACGATCCTATAGTCGTCAAACTTGACGGTGGCGGGCCAATCTAGTCCCGGGGTTGTGGGGACGACCCTATAGTCGTCGGACATTTCGGCGGCTTGCCAACTTTGGCCCGGGGTCGTGGGGACGACCCTATAGTTGTCGGACACGTCGGCTGCGGGTCTACCTAGTCCCGGGGTCGTGGGGACGACCCTATAGTCGTCGGACAAGACGGCGGCTGGACATCTTTGGCCCGCGGTCGTGGGGACAACCCTATAGTCGTCGGACATTTCGGCGGCTTGCCATCTTTAGCCCGGGGTCGTGGGGACGACCCTATAGTCGTCGGACCTATTGGCGGCTTGTCAACCTAGTCCGGGGGTAGTGGGGACGACCCTATAGTCGTCGGACTTGACGGTGGCGGGCCAATCTAGTCCCGGGGTCGTGTCGACGACCCTACAGTCGTCGGACATTTCGGCGGCTGGCCAACTTTGGCCCGTGGGCGTGGGGACGATCCAATAGTCGTCGGACATGTCGGCGGCTGGCCAACTTTGGCCCGTGGTTGTGGGGACGACCCTATAGTCGTTGGACATGACGGTGGCGGGCCAATCTAGTTCCGGGGTCGTGGGGACGACCCTATAGTCGTCGGACTTGACGGTGGCGGGCCAATCTAGTCCCGGGGTCGTGGGGACGACCCTACAGTCGTCGGACATTTCGGCGGCTTGCCAACTTGGGCCCGGGATCGTGGGGACGACCCTATAGTCGTCGGACTTGACGGTGGCGGGCCAATCTAGTCCCGGGGTCGTGGGGACGACCCTACAGTCGTCGGACACTTCGGCGATTGGCCAACATTGGCCCGGGGTCGTGGGGACGGCCCTATAGTCGTCGGACATTTCGGCGGCTGGCCAACTTTGGCCCGTGGGCGTGGGGACGATCCAATAGTCGTCGGACATGTCGGCGGCTGGCCAACTTTGGCCCGTGGTTGTGGGGACGACCCTATAGTCGTTGGACATGACGGTGGCGGGCCAATCTAGTTCCGGGGTCGTGGGGACGACCCTATAGTCGTCGGACTTGACGGTGGCGGGCCAATCTAGTCCCGGGGTCGTGGGGACGACCCTACAGTCGTCGGACATTTCGGCGGCTGGACATCTTTGACCCGGGGTCGTGGGGACGACCGTATAGTCGTCGGACATGGCGGTGGCGGGCCAATCTAGTCCCGTGGTCGTGGGGACGACCCTATAGTCGTTGGACATGACGGTGGCGGGCCAATCTAGTTCCGGGGTCGTGGGGACGACCCTATAGTCGTCGGACATGTCGGCGGCTGGCCAACTTTGGCCCGTGGTTGTGGGGACGACCCTATAGTCGTTGGACATGACGGTGGCGGGCCAATCTAGTTCCGGGGTCGTGGGGACGACCCTATAGTCGTCGGACTTGACGGTGGCGGGCCAATCTAGTCCCGGGGTCGTGGGGACGACCCTATAGTCGTCGGACAAGACGGCGGCTGGACATCTTTGGCCCGCGGTCGTGGGGACGAACCTATAGTCGTCGGACATTTCGGCGGCTTGCCAACTTTGGCCCGTGGTCCTGGGGACGATCCAATAGTCGCCGGACATGACGGTGGCGGGCCAATCTAGTCCCGGGGTCGTAGGAACGACCCTATAGTCGTCGGACATGTCGGCGATTGGCCAACATTGGCCCGGGGTCGTGGGGACGACCCTATAGTCGTCGGACATTGCGGCGGCATGCCGACTTTGGCCCGGGGTCGTGGGGACGACCCTATAGTCGTCGGACATGTTGGCGGCTTGTCAACCTAGTCCCGAGGTCGTGGGGACGACCCTATAATCGTCGGACATGACGGTGGCGGGCCAATCTAGTCCCGGGGTCGTAGGGACGACCCTATAGTCGTCGGACATGTCGGCGATTGGCCAACATTGGCCCGGGGTCGTGGGGACGACCCTATAGTCGTCGGACATGTCGGCGCCTGGCCAACCTAGTCCCGAGGTCGTCGGGACGACCCTATAGTCGTCGGACTTGACGGTGGCGGGCCAATCTTATCCCGGGGTCGTGGGGACGACCCAAAAGTCGTTGGACATATCGGCGGCTTGCCAACTTTGGCCCATGGTCGTGGGGACGACCCTATAGTCGTGGGACATGACGGTGGCGGGCCAATCTAGTCCCGGGGTCGTGGGGACGACCCTATAGTCGTCGGACAAGACTGCGGCTGGACATCTTTGGCCCGCGGTCGTGGGGACGACCCTATAGTCGTCGGACATTTCGGCGGCTTGCCAACTTTGGCCCGGGGTCGTGGGGACGACCCTATAGTCGTCGGACATGTCGGCGGCTGGCTAACTTTGGCCCGTGGTCGTGGGGACGACCCAATAGTCGTAGGACATGTCGGCGGCTGGCCAACTTTGGGCCGTGGTCGTGGAGACGATCCTATAGTCGTCGGACTTGAGGGTGGCGGGCCAATCTAGTCCCGGGGTTGTGGGGACGACCCTATAGTCGTCGGATATGTCGGCGGCTTGCCAAATTTGCCCGGGGTCGTGGGGACGACCCTATAGTCGTCGGACTTGACGATGGCGGGCCAATCTAGTCCCGGGGTCGTGGGGACGACCCAATAGCCGTTGGACATATCGGCGGCTGGCCAACTTTGGCCCATGGTCGTGGGGACGACCCTATAGTCGTTGGACATGACGGTGGCGGGCCAATCTAGTCCCGGGGTCGTGGGTACGACCCTATAGTCATCGAACAAGACGGCGGCTGGACATCCTTGGCTCGCGGTCGTGGGGACGACCCTATAGTCGTCGGACATTTCGGCGGCTTGTCAACCTAGTCCCGGGGTCGTGGGGACGACCCTATAGTCGTCGGACATGACGGTGGCGGGCCAATCTAGTCCCGTGGTCGTGGGGACGTCCCTATAGTCGTCGGACAAGTCGGCGGCGGGCCAACTTTGGCCCGTGGTCGTGGGGACGATCCGATAGTCGTCGGACATGTCGGCGGCTGGCCAACCTAGTCCCGGGGTCGTGGGGAAGACCCTATTGTCGTCGGACATGACGGTGGCGGGCCAATCTAGTCCCGGGGTCGTGGGGACGACCCTATAGTCGTCGGACATGACGGCGGCTGGACATCTTTGGCCCGGGGCCGTGGGGACGACCCTATAGTCGTCGGACATTTCGGCGGCTGGCCAACTTTGGCCCCTGGTCGTGGGGAATACCCAATACTGGTCGGACATGTCGGCGGCTGGCCAACCTAGTCCCGAGGTCGTGGGGACGCCCCTATAGTGGTCGGACTTGACGGTGGCGGGCCAATCTAGTCCCGGGGTCGTGGGGACGACCCTACAGTCGTCGGACATTTCGGCGGCTTGCCAACTTTGGCCCGGGGTCGTGGGGACGACCCTATAGTCGTCGGACTTGACGGTGGCGGGCCAATCTAGTCCGGAGGTCGTGGGGACGACCCTATAGTCGTCGGACTTGACGGTGGCGGGCCAAACTAGTCCCGGGGTCGTGGGGACGACCCTACAGTCGTCGGACATTTCGGCGATTGGCCAACATTGGCCCGGGGTCGTGGGGACGACCCTATAGTCGTCGGACATGTCGGCGGCTGGCCAACCTAGTACCGGGGTCGTGGGGACGACCCTATAGTCGTCGGACTTGACGGTGGCGGGCCAATCTAGTCCCGGGGTCGTGGGGACGACCCTATAGTCGTCGGACATTTCGGCGATTGGCCAACATTGGCCCGGGGTCGTGGGGACGACCCTATAGTCGTCGGACATGACGGTGGCGGGCCAATCTAGTCCCGGGGTCGTGGGGACGACCCTATAGTCGTCGGACATTTCGGCGATTGGCCAACTTTGGCCCGTGGTCGTGGGGACGATCCGATAGTCGTCGGACATGTCGGCGGCTGGCCAACCTAGACCCGGGGTCGTGGGGACGACCCAATAGTCGTCGGAAATGTCGGCGGCTGGCCAACTTTGGCCCTTGGTCGTGGGGACGATCCGATAGTCGTCGGACATGTCGGCGGCTGGCCAACCTAGTCCCGGGGTCGTGGGGACGACCCTATAATCGTCGGAGATGACGGTGGCGGGCCAATCTAGTCTCGGGGTCGTGGGGACGACCCTATAGTCGTCGGACATGTCAGCGGCTGGCCAACCTAGACCCGAGGTCGTGGGGACGACCCTATAGTCGTCGGACTTGACGGTGGCGGGCCAATCTAGTCCCGGGGTCGTGGGGACGACCCTATAGTCGTCGGAAATGTCGGCGGCTTGCCAACTTTGGCCCGGGGTCGTGGGGACGACCCTATAGTCGTCGGACTTGACGGTGGCGGGCCAATCTAGTCGCGGGGTCGTGGGGACGACCCTATAGTCGTCGGACAAGACGGCGGCGGGCCAATCCAGTCCCGGGGTCGTAGGGACGACCCTATAGTCGTCGGACAAGTCGGCGGCGGGCCAAGCTTGTCCCGCGGTCGTGGGGACGACCCTATAATCGTCGGAGATGACGGTGGCGGGCCAATCTAGTCTCGGGGTCGTGGGGACGACCCTATAGTCGTCGGAAATGTCGGCGGCTTGCCAACTTTGGCCCGGGGTCGTGGGGACGACCCTATAGTCGTCGGACTTGACGGTGGCGGGCCAATGTAGTCCCGGGGTCGTGGGGACGACCCTATAGTCGTCGGACATTTCGGCGGCATGCCAACTTTGGCCCGTGGTCGACCCTATAGTCGTTGGACATGACTGTGGCGGGCCAATCTAGTCCCGGGTCGTAGGGACGACCCTATAGTCGTCGGACATGTCGGCGATTGGCCAACATTGGCCCGGGGTCGTGGGGACGACCCTATAGTCGTCGGACATGTCGGCGGCTGGCCAACCTAGTCCCGAGGTCGTGGGGACGACCCTATAGTCGTCGGACTTGACGGTGGCGGGCCAATCTAGTCCCGGGTTCGTGTGGACGACCCTATAGTCGTCGGACAAGACGGCGGCTGGACATCTTTGGCCCGGGGTCGTGGGGACAACCCTACAGTCGTCGGACATTTGGGCGGCTTGCCAACTTTGGCCCGGGGTCGTGGGGACGACCCTATAGTCGTCGGACATGTCGGCGGCTTGTCAGCCTAGTCCCAGGGTCGTGGGTACGACCCTATAGTCGTCGGACAAGTCGGCGGCTGGCCAACTTTGGCCCGTGGTTGTGGGGACGACCCTATAGTCGTTGGACATGACGGTGGCGAGCCAATCTAGTCCCGGGGTCGTGGGGACGACCCTATAGACGTCGGACATTTCGGCGGCTTGCCAACTTTGGCCCGGGGTCGTGGGGACGACCCTATAGTCGTCGGACTTGACGGTGGCGGGCCAATCTAGTCGCGAGGTCCTGGGGACGACCCTATAGTCGTGGGACTTGACGGTGGCGGGCCAATCTAGTCCCGGGGTCGTGGGGACGACCCTACAGTCGTCGGACATTTCGGCGGCTTGCCAACTTTGGCCCGGGGTCGTGGGGACGACCCTATAGTCGTCGGACATGTTGCCGGCTTGTCAGCCTAGTCCCGGGGTCGTGGGTACGGCCCTATAGTCGTCGGACAAGTCGGCGGCGGGCCAACCTGGACCCGGGGTCGTGGGGACGACCCTATTTTCGTCGGACATGACGGTGGCGGGCCAATCTAGTCTCGGGGTCGTGGGGACGACTCTATAGTCGTCGGACATGTCGGCGGCTGGCCAACTTTGGCCCGGGGTCGTAGGGACGACCCTATAGTCGTCGGACATTTCGGCGGCATGCCAACTTTGGCCCGTGGTCGACCCTATAGTCGTTGGACATGACTGTGGCGGGCCAATCTAGTCCCGGGGTCGTAGGGACGACCCTATAGTCGTCGGACATGTCGGCGATTGGCCAACATTGGCCCGGGGTCGTGGGGACGACCCTATAGTCGTCGGACATGTCGGCGGCTGGCCAACCTAGTCCCGAGGTCGTGGGGACGACCCTATAGTCGTCGGACTTGACGGTGGCGGGCCAATCTAGTCCCGGGGTCGTGGGGACGACCCTATAGTCGTCGGACAAGACGGCGGCTGGACATCTTTGGCCCGGGGTCGTGGGGACGACCCTACAGTCGTCGGACATTTCGGCGGCTTGCCAACTTTGGCCCGGGGTCGTGGGGACGACCCTATAGTCGTCGGACAACACGGCGGCTGGCCATCTTTGGCCCGTTGTCGTGGGGACGACCCTATAGTCGTCGGACATGACGGCGGCGGGCCAATCAATTCTCGGGGTCGTGTGGACGACCCTATAGTCGTCGGACATGTCGGCGGCTGGCCAACTTTGGCCCGGGGTCGTGGGGACGACCCTATAGTCGTCGGACATGACGGTGGCGGACCAATCTAGTCCCGGGGT
The DNA here is from genome assembly GCA_963932275.1 of Andrena praecox. NCBI lineage: Eukaryota > Metazoa > Arthropoda > Insecta > Hymenoptera > Andrenidae > Andrena > Andrena praecox. The sequence goes on along the minus strand of CAWVQO010000017.1, from coordinate 660,952 downwards.
CGTGGGGACGACCCTATAGTCGTCGGACATGTCGGCGGCTGGCCAACTTTGGCCCGTGGTCGTCGGACTTGACGGTGGCGGGCCAATCTAGTCCCGGGGTCGAGGGGACGAACCTATAGTCGTCGGACAAGACGGCGGCTGGACATCTTTGACCCGGGGTCGTGGGGACGACCCTACAGTCGTCGGACATTTCGGCGGCTTGCCAACTTTGGCCTGGGGTCGTGGGGACGACCCTATAGTCGTCGGACATGACGGTGGCGGACCAATCTAGTCCCGGGGTCGTGGGGACGACCCTATAGTCGTCGGACATGTCGGCGGCTGGCCAGCTTTGGCCCGTGGTCGTGGGGACGATCCAATAGTCGTCGGACATGTCGGCGGCTGGCCAACCTAGACCCGGGGTCGTGGGGACGACCCTATAGTCGTCGAACAAGTCGGCGGCGGGCCAAGCTTGACCCGGGGTCGTGGGGACGACCCTATAATCGTCGGACATGACGGTGGCGGGCCAATCTAGTCCCGGGGTCGTGGGGACGACCCTATAGTCGTCGGACATGTCGGCGGCTCGCCAACTTTGGCCCGGTGTCGTGGGGACGACTCTATAGTCGTCGGAAATGTCGGCGGCTGGCCAACCTGGACCCGGGATCGTGGGGACGACCCTATTGTCGTCGGACATGACGGTGGCGGGCCAATCTAGTCTCGGGGTCGTTGGGACGACCCTATAGTCGTCGGACATTTCGGCGGCTGGCCAACTTTGGCCCGTGGTCGTGGGGACGATCCAATAGTCGTCGGACATGTCGGCGGCTGGCGAACTTTGGCCCGTGGTTGTGGGGACGACCCTATAGTCGTTGGACATGACGGTGGCGGGCCAATCTAGTCCCGGGGTCGTGGGGACGACCCTGTAGTCGTCGGACAAGACGGCGGCTGCACATCTTTGGCCCGGGGTCGTGAGGACGACCCTATAGTCGTCGGACATGTTGGCGGCTTGTCAGCCTAGTCCCGGGGTCGTGGGTACGACCCTATAGTCGTCGGACAAGTCGGCGGCTGGCCAACCTAGACCTGGGGTCGTGGGGACGACCCTATTGTCGTCGGACATGACGGTGGCGGGCCAATCTAGTCCCGGGGTCGTGGGGACGACCCTATAGTCGTCGAACAAGTCGGCGGCGGGCCAAGCTTGTCCCGGGGTTGTGGGGACGACCCTATAATCGTCGGACATGACGGTGGCGGGCCAATCTAGTCCCGGGGTCGTGGGGACGACCCTATAGTCGTCGGACATGTCGGCGGCTGGCCAACTTTGGCCCGGGGTCGTGGGGACGACCCTATAGTCGTCGGACATGACGGTGGCGGACCAATCTAGTCCCAGGGTCGTGGGGACGACCCTATATTCGTCGGACATGTCGGCGGCTGGCCAACTTTGGCCCGTGGTCGTGGGGACGACCCTATAGTCGTCGGACAAGTCGGCGGCGGGGCAACCTAGTCCCGGGGTCGTGGGGACGACCCTATATTCGTCGGACAAGCCGGCGGCTGGCCAACTTTGGCCCGTGGTCGTGGGGACGATCCGATAGTCGTCGGACATGTCGGCGGCTGGCCAACCTAGTCCCGGGGTCGTGGGGACGACCCTATAATCGTCGGAGATGACGGTGGCGGGCCAATCTAGTCTCGGGGTCGTGGGGACGACCCTATAGTCGTCGGACATGTCAGCGGCTGGCCAACCTAGACCCGAGGTCGTGGGGACGACCCTATAGTCGTCGGACTTGACGGTGGCGGGCCAATCTAGTCCCGGGGTCGTGGGGACGACCCTATAGTCGTCGGAAATGTCGGCGGCTTGCCAACTTTGGCCCGGGGTCGTGGGGACGACCCTATAGTCGTCGGACTTGACGGTGGCGGGCCAATCTAGTCACGGGGTCGTGGGGACGACCCTATAGTCGTCGGACAAGACGGCGGCGGGCCAATCCAGTCCCGGGGTCGTAGGGACGACCCTATAGTCGTCGGACAAGTCGGCGGCGGGCCAAGCTTGTCCCGCGGTCGTGGGGACGACCCTATAATCGTCGGAGATGACGGTGGCGGGCCAATCTAGTCTCGGGGTCGTGGGGACGACCCTATAGTCGTCGGAAATGTCGGCGGCTTGCCAACTTTGGCCCGGGGTCGTGCGGACGACCCTATAGTCGTCGGACTTGACGGTGGCGGGCCAATGTAGTCCCGGGGTCGTGGGGACGACCCTATAGTCGTCGGACATTTCGGCGGCATGCCAACTTTGGCCCGTGGTCGACCCTATAGTCGTTGGACATGACTGTGGCGGGCCAATCTAGTCCCGGGTCGTAGGGACGACCCTATAGTCGTCGGACATGTCGGCGATTGGCCAACATTGGCCCGGGGTCGTGGGGACGACCCTATAGTCGTCGGACATGTCGGCGGCTGGCCAACCTAGTCCCGAGGTCGTGGGGACTACCCTATAGTCGTCGGACTTGACGGTGGCGGGCCAATCTAGTCCCGGGTTCGTGTGGACGACCCTATAGTCGTCGGACAAGACGGCGGCTGGACATCTTTGGCCCGGGGTCGTGGGGACAGCCCTACAGTCGTCGGACATTTGGGCGGCTTGCCAACTTTGGCCCGGGGTCGTGGGGACGACCCTATAGTCGTCGGACATGTCGGCGGCTTGTCAGCCTAGTCCCAGGGTCGTGGGTACGACCCTATAGTCGTCGGACAAGTCGGCGGCTGGCCAACTTTGGCCCGTGGTTGTGGGGACGACCCTATAGTCGTTGGACATGACGGTGGCGAGCCAATCTAGTCCCGGGGTCGTGGGGACGACCCTATAGACGTCGGACATTTCGGCGGCTTGCCAACTTTGGCCCGGGGTCGTGGGGACGACCCTATAGTCGTCGGACTTGACGGTGGCGGGCCAATCTAGTCGCGAGGTCCTGGGGACGACCCTATAGTCGTGGGACTTGACGGTGGCGGGCCAATCTAGTCCCGGGGTCGTGGGGACGACCCTACAGTCGTCGGACATTTCGGCGGCTTGCCAACTTTGGCCCGGGGTCGTGGGGACGACCCTATAGTCGTCGGACATGTTGCCGGCTTGTCAGCCTAGTCCCGGGGTCGTGGGTACGGCCCTATAGTCGTCGGACAAGTCGGCGGCGGGCCAACCTGGACCCGGGGTCGTGGGGACGACCCTATTTTCGTCGGACATGACGGTGGCGGGCCAATCTAGTCTCGGGGTCGTGGGGACGACTCTATAGTCGTCGGACATGTCGGCGGCTGGCCAACTTTGGCCCGGGGTCGTAGGGACGACCCTATAGTCGTCGGACATTTCGGCGGCATGCCAACTTTGGCCCGTGGTCGACCCTATAGTCGTTGGACATGACTGTGGCGGGCCAATCTAGTCCCGGGGTCGTAGGGACGACCCTATAGTCGTCGGACATGTCGGCGATTGGCCAACATTGGCCCGGGGTCGTGGGGACGACCCTATAGTCGTCGGACATGTCGGCGGCTGGCCAACCTAGTCCCGAGGTCGTGGGGACGACCCTATAGTCGTCGGACTTGACGGTGGCGGGCCAATCTAGTCCCGGGGTCGTGGGGACGACCCTATAGTCGTCGGACAAGACGGCGGCTGGACATCTTTGGCCCGGGGTCGTGGGGACGACCCTACAGTCGTCGGACATTTCGGCGGCTTGCCAACTTTGGCCCGGGGTCGTGGGGACGACCCTATAGTCGTCGGACAACACGGCGGCTGGCCATCTTTGGCCCGTTGTCGTGGGGACGACCCTATAGTCGTCGGACATGACGGCGGCGGGCCAATCAATTCTCGGGGTCGTGTGGACGACCCTATAGTCGTCGGACATGTCGGCGGCTGGCCAACTTTGGCCCGGGGTCGTGGGGACGACCCTATAGTCGTCGGACATGACGGTGGCGGACCAATCTAGTCCCGGGGTCGTGGGGACGACCCTATAGTCGTCGGACATGTCGGCGGCTGGCCAACTTTGGCCCGTGGTCGTCGGACTTGACGGTGGCGGGCCAATCTAGTCCCGGGGTCGAGGGGACGACCCTATAGTCGTCGGACAAGACGGCGGCTGGACATCTTTGACCCGGGGTCGTGGGGACGACCCTACAGTCGTCGGACATTTCGGCGGCTTGCCAACTTTGGCCTGGGGTCGTGGGGACGACCCTATAGTCGTCGGACATGACGGTGGCGGACCAATCTAGTCCCGGGGTCGTGGGGACGACCCTATAGTCGTCGGACATGTCGGCGGCTGGCCAGCTTTGGCCCGTGGTCGTGGGGACGATCCAATAGTCGTCGGACATGTCGGCGGCTGGCCAACCTAGACCCGGGGTCGTGGGGACGACCCTATAGTCGTCGAACAAGTCGGCGGCGGGCCAATCTTGACCCGGGGTCGTGGGGACGACCCTATAATCGTCGGACATGACGGTGGCGGGCCAATCTAGTCCCGGGGTCGTGGGGACGACCCTATAGTCGTCGGACATGTCGGCGGCTCGCCAACTTTGGCCCGGTGTCGTGGGGACGACTCTATAGTCGTCGGAAATGTCGGCGGCTGGCCAACCTGGACCCGGGATCGTGGGGACGACCCTATTGTCGTCGGACATGACGGTGGCGGGCCAATCTAGTCTCGGGGTCGTTGGGACGACCCTATAGTCGTCGGACATTTCGGCGGCTGGCCAACTTTGGCCCGTGGTCGTGGGGACGATCCAATAGTCGTCGGACATGTCGGCGGCTGGCGAACTTTGGCCCGTGGTTGTGGGGACGACCCTATAGTCGTTGGACATGACGGTGGCGGGCCAATCTAGTCCCGGGGTCGTGGGGACGACCCTGTAGTCGTCGGACAAGACGGCGGCTGCACATCTTTGGCCCGGGGTCGTGAGGACGACCCTATAGTCGTCGGACATGTTGGCGGCTTGTCAGCCTAGTCCCGGGGTCGTGGGTACGACCCTATAGTCGTCGGACAAGTCGGCGGCTGGCCAACCTAGACCTGGGGTCGTGGGGACGACCCTATTGTCGTCGGACATGACGGTGGCGGGCCAATCTAGTCCCGGGGTCGTGGGGACGACCCTATAGTCGTCGAACAAGTCGGCGGCGGGCCAAGCTTGTCCCGGGGTTGTGGGGACGACCCTATAGTCGTCGGACAAGTCGGCGGCGATCCCACCTAGTCGGGGGGTCGTGGGGACGACCCTATAGTCGTCGGACAAGTCGGCGGCCGGCCAACCTAGTCCGGGGGTCGTGGGGACGACCCTATAGTCGTCGGACATGTCGGCGGCTGGCCAACTTTGGCCCGTGGTCGTGGGGACGACCCTATAGTCGTCGGACATGTCGGCGGCTGGCCAACTTTGGCCCGTGGTCGTGGGGACGACCCTATAGTCGTCAGACATGACGGTGGCGAGCCAACCTAGTCCCGGGGTCGTGGGGACGACCCTATAGTCGTCGGACAAGTCGGCGGCGAGCCCACCTAGTCGGGGGGTCGTGGGGACGACCCTATAGTCGTCGGACAAGTCGGCGGCCGGCCAACCTAGTCCGGGGGTCGTGGGGACGACCCTATAGTCGTCGGACATGACGGTGGCGGGCCAGTCTAGTCCCGGGTCGTGGGGACGACCCTATAGTCGTCGGACATGTCGGCGGCTGGCCAACTTTGGCCCGTGGTCGTGGGGACGACCCTATAGTCGTCGGAAATGTCGGTGGCTGTCCAACTTTGGCCCGGGGGTCGTGGGGACGACCCTATAGTCGTCGGACATGTCGGCGGCGAGCCAACATTGACCCGGGGTCGTGGGGACGACCGTATAGTCGTCGGACATGTCGGCGGCTGGCCGACCTAGCCCCGGGGTCGTGGGGGCGACCCTACAGTCGTCGGACATTTCGGCGGCTTGCCAACTTTGGCCCGGGGTCGTGGGGACGACCCTATAGTCGTCGGACATGTCGGCGGCTGGCTAACTTTGGCCCGTGGTCGTGGGGACGACCCAATAGTCGTTGGACATATCGGCGGCTGGCCAACTTTGGCCCGTGGTCGTGGGGACGACCCTATAGTCGTCGGAAATGTCGGTGGCTGTCCAACTTTGGCCCGGGGGTCGTGGGGACGACCCTATAGTCGTCGGACATGTCGGCGATTGGCCAACATTGGCCCGGGGTCGTGGGGACGACTCTTTAGTCGTCGGACATTTCGGCGGCTGGCCAACGTAGGCCCGCTGTCGTGGGGACGACCCTATAGTCGTCGGACATGTCGGCGGCGGGCCAATCTAGTCCCGGGGTCGTGGGGACGACCCTATAGTCGTCGGACAAGTCGGCGGCCGGCCAACCTAGTCCGGGGGTCGTGGGGACGACCCTATAGTCGTCGGACATGACGGTGGCGGGCCAATCTAGTCCCGGGGTCGTGGTGACGACCCTACAGTCGTCGGACATGTCGGCGGCTTGCCAAATTTGCCCGGGGTCGTGGGGACGACCCTATAGTCGTCGGACTTGACGGTGGCGGGCCAATCTAGTCCCGGGGTCGTGGGGACGACCCAATAGTCGTTGGACATTACGGCGGCTGGCCAACTTTGGCCCATGGTCGTGGGGACGACCCTATAGTCGTTGGACATGACGGTGGCGGGCCAATCTAGTCCCGGGGTCGTAGGGACGACCCTATAGTCGTCGGACATGTTGGCGGCTTGTCAACCTAGTCCCGGGGTTGTGGGGACGACCCTATAGTCGTTGGACATGACGGTGGCGGGCCAATCTAGTCCCGGGGTCGTAGGAACGACCCTATAGTCGTCGGACATGTCGGCGGCTTGCCAACTTTGGCCCGGGGTCTTGGGGACGACCCTATAGTCGTCGGACATGTCGGCGGCTGGCCAACCTAGTCCCGAGGTCGTGGGGACGACCCTATAGTCGTCGGACAAGTCGGCGAGGGGCCAACCTAGTCCCGGGGTCGTGGGGACGACCCTATATTCGTCGGACAAGCCGGCGGCTGGCCAACTTTGGCCCGTGGTCGTGGGGACGACCCTATAGTCGTCGGACAAGTCGGCGGCTGTCCAACTTTGGCCCGGGGTCGTGGGGACGACCCTATAGTTGTCGGACTTGACGGTGGCGGGCCAATCTAGTCCCGGGGTCGTGGGGACGACCCTATAGTCGTCAGACATGTCGGTGGCGAGCCAACCTAGTCCAGGGGTCGTGGGGACGACCCTATAGTCGTCGGACAAGTCGGCGGCGGGTCAACCTAGTCCCGGGGTCGTGGGGATGACCCTATAGTCGTCGGACAAGTCGGCGGCGAGCCCACCTAGTCGGGGGGTCGTGGGGACGACCCTATAGTCGTCGGACAAGTCGGCGGTCGGCCAACCTAGTCCGGGGGTCGTGGGGACGACCCTATAGTCGTCGGACATGACGGTGGCGGGCCAGTCTAGTCCCGGGTCGTGGGGACGACCCTATAGTCGTCGGACATGTCGGCGGCTGGCCAACTTTGGCCCGTGGTCGTGGGGACGACCCTATAGTCGTCGGACAAGACGGTGGCGGGCCAATCTAGTCCCGGGGTCGTGGGGACGACCCAATAGTCGTTGGACATTACGGCGGCTGGCCAACTTTGGCCCATGGTCGTGGGGACGACCCTATAGTCGTTGGACATGACGGTGGCTGGCCAACTTTGGCCCGTGGTCGTGGGGAGGACCCTATACTCGTCGGACAAGTCGGCGGCGTACCAACCTAGTCCGGGGGTCGTGGGGACGACCCTATAGTGGGTCGGACATGACGGTGGGGGGCCAGTCTAGTCCCGGGTCATGGGGACGACCCTATAGTCGTCGGGCAAGTCGGCGGCTGGCCAACTTTGGCCCGTGGTCGTGGGGACGACCCTATAGTCGTCGGAAATGACGGTGGCGGGCCAATCTAGTCCCGGGGTCGTGGGGACGACCCTACAGTCGTCGGACAAGTCGGCGGCGAGCCAATCTAGTCCCGCGGTCGTGGGGACGACCCTATAGTCGTCGGACAAGTCAGCGGCTGGCCAACATTGGCCCGTGGTCGTGGGGACGACCATATAGTCGTCGGACATGACGGTGGCGGGCCACTCTAGTCCCGGGTCGTGGGGACGACCCTATAGTCGTCGGACATGTCGGCGGCTGGCCAACTTTGGCCCGTGGTCGTGGGGACGACCCTATAGTCGTCAAACATGACGGTGGCGAGCCAACCTAGTCCCGGGGTCGTGGGGACGACCCTATAGTCGTCGGACAAGTCGGCGGCGAGCCCACCTAGTCGGGGGGTCGTGGGGACGACCCTATAGTCGTCGGACAAGTCGGCGGCCGGCCAACCTAGTCCGGGGGTCGTGGGGACGACCCTATAGTCGTCGGACATGACGGTGGCGGGCCAGTCTAGTCCCGGGTCGTGGGGACGACCCTATAGTCGTCGGACATGTCGGCGGCTGGCCAACTTTGGCCCGTGGTAGTGGGGACGACCCTATAGTCGTCGGAAATGTCGGTGGCTGTCCAACTTTGGCCCGGGGGTCGTGGGGACGACCCTATAGTCGTCGGACATGTCGGCGGCGAGCCAACATTGACCCGGGGTCGTGGGGACGACCGTATAGTCGTCGGACATGTCGGCGGCTGGCCGACCTAGCCCCGGGGTCGTGGGGGCGACCCTACAGTCGTCGGACATTTCGGCGGCTTGCCAACTTTGGCCCGGGGTCGTGGGGACGACCCTATAGTCGTCGGACATGTCGGCGGCTGGCTAACTTTGGCCCGTGGTCGTGGGGACGACCCAATAGTCGTTGGACATATCGGCGGCTGGCCAACTTTGGCCCGTGGTCGTGGGGACGACCCTATAGTCGTCGGAAATGTCGGTGGCTGTCCAACTTTGGCCCGGGGGTCGTGGGGACGACCCTATAGTCGTTGGACATGACGGTGGCGGGCCAATCTAGTCCCGGGGTCGTAGGGACGACCCTATAGTCGTCGGACATGTCGGCGATTGGCCAACATTGGCCCGGGGTCGTGGGGACGACCCTATAGTCGTCGGACATGTCGGCGGCTGTCCAACTTTGGCCCGGTGTCGTGGGGACGACTCTATAGTCGTCGGACATGTCGGCGGCTGGCCAACCTAGACCCGGGGTCGTGGGGACGACCCTATAGTGGTCGGACATGTCGGCGGCTGGCCAACGTAGGCCCGCTGTCGTGGGGACGACCCTATAGTCGTCGGACAAGACGGTGGCGGGCCAATCTAGTCCCGGGGTCGTGGGGACGACCCTATAGTCGTCGGACAAGTCGGCGGCGAGCCAACCTACTCCGGGGGTCGTGGGGACGAACATATAGTCGTCGGACATGTCGGCGGCGAGCCAACCTAGTCCCAGGGTCGTGGGGACGACCCTATAGTGCTCGGACAAGTCGGCGGCGATCCAACCTAGTCCCGGTGTCGTGGGAACGACCCTATAGTCGTCGGACATGTCGGCGGCGAGCCAACCTAGTCCCGGGGTCGTGGGGACGACTCTTTAGTCGTCGGACATGTCGGCGGCTGGCCAACGTAGGCCCGCTGTCGTGGGGACGACCCTATAGTCGTCGGACATGTCGGCGGCGGGCCAATCTAGTCCCGGGGTCGTGGGGACGACCCTATAGTCGTCGGACAAGACGGTGGCGGGCCAATCTAGTCCCGGGGTCGTGGGGACGACCCAATAGTCGTTGGACATTACAGCGGCTGGCCAACTTTGGCCCATGGTCGTGGGGACGACCCTATAGTCGTTGGACATGACGGTGGCGGGCCAATCTAGTCCCGGGGTCGTGGTGACGACCCTACAGTCGTCGGACATGTCGGCGGCTTGCCAAATTTGCCCGGGGTCGTGGGGACGACCCTATAGTCGTCGGACTTGACGGTGGCGGGCCAATCTAGTCCCGGGGTCGTGGGGACGACCCAATAGTCGTTGGACATTACGGCGGCTGGCCAACTTTGGCCCATGGTCGTGGGGACGACCCTATAGTCGTTGGACATGACGGTGGCGGGCCAATCTAGTCCCGGGGTCGTAGGGACGACCCTATAGTCGTCGGACATGTTGGCGGCTTGTCAACCTAGTCCCGGGGTTGTGGGGACGACCCTATAGTCGTTGGACATGACGGTGGCGGGCCAATCTAGTCCCGGGGTCGTAGGAACGACCCTATAGTCGTCGGACATGTCGGCGGCTTGCCAACTTTGGCCCGGGGTCTTGGGGACGACCCTATAGTCGTCGGACATGTCGGCGGCTGGCCAACCTAGTCCCGAGGTCGTGGGGACGACCCTATAGTCGTCGGACAAGTCGGCGAGGGGCCAACCTAGTCCCGGGGTCGTGGGGACGACCCTATATTCGTCGGACAAGCCGGCGGCTGGCCAACTTTGGCCCGTGGTCGTGGGGACGACCCTATAGTCGTCGGACAAGTCGGCGGCTGTCCAACTTTGGCCCGGGGTCGTGGGGACGACCCTATAGTTGTCGGACTTGACGGTGGCGGGCCAATCTAGTCCCGGGGTCGTGGGGACGACCCTATAGTCGTCAGACATGTCGGTGGCGAGCCAACCTAGTCCAGGGGTCGTGGGGACGACCCTATAGTCGTCGGACAAGTCGGCGGCGGGCCAACCTAGTCCCGGGGTCGTGGGGATGACCCTATAGTCGTCGGACAAGTCGGCGGCGAGCCCACCTAGTCGGGGGGTCGTGGGGACGACCCTATAGTCGTCGGACAAGTCGGCGGCCGGCCAACCTAGTCCGGGGGTCGTGGGGACGACCCTATAGTCGTCGGACATGACGGTGGCGGGCCAGTCTAGTCCCGGGTCGTGGGGACGACCCTATAGTCGTCGGACATGTCGGCGGCTGGCCAACTTTGGCCCGTGGTCGTGGGGACGACCCTATAGTCGTCGGACAAGACGGTGGCGGGCCAATCTAGTCCCGGGGTCGTGGGGACGACCCAATAGTCGTTGGACATTACGGCGGCTGGCCAACTTTGGCCCATGGTCGTGGGGACGACCCTATAGTCGTTGGACATGACGGTGGCGGGCCAATCTAGTCCCGGGGTCGTGGTGACGACCCTACAGTCGTCGGACATGTCGGCGGCTTGCCAAATTTGCCCGGGGTCGTGGGGACGACCCTATAGTCGTCGGACTTGACGGTGGCGGGCCAATCTAGTCCCGGGGTCGTGGGGACGACCCAATAGTCGTTGGACATTACGGCGGCTGGCCAACTTTGGCCCATGGTCGTGGGGACGACCCTATAGTCGTTGGACATGACGGTGGCGGGCCAATCTAGTCCCGGGGTCGTAGGGACGACCCTATAGTCGTCGGACATGTTGGCGGCTTGTCAACCTAGTCCCGGGGTTGTGGGGACGACCCTATAGTCGTTGGACATGACGGTGGCGGGCCAATCTAGTCCCGGGGTCGTAGGAACGACCCTATAGTCGTCGGACATGTCGGCGGCTTGCCAACTTTGGCCCGGGGTCTTGGGGACGACCCTATAGTCGTCGGACATGTCGGCGGCTGGCCAACCTAGTCCCGAGGTCGTGGGGACGACCCTGTAGTCGTCGGACAAGTCGGCGAGGGGCCAACCTAGTCCCGGGGTCGTGGGAACGACCCTATATTCGTCGGACAAGCCGGCGGCTGGCCAACTTTGGCCCGTGGTCGTGGGGACGACCCTATAGTCGTCGGACAAGTCGGCGGCTGTCCAACTTTGGCCCGGGGTCGTGGGGACGACCCTATAGTTGTCGGACTTGACGGTGGCGGGCCAATCTAGTCCCGGGGTCGTGGGGACGACCCTATAGTCGTCAGACATGTCGGTGGCGAGCCAACCTAGTCCCGGGGTCGTGGGGACGACCCTATAGTCGTCGGACAAGTCGGCGGCGGGCCAACCTAGTCCCGGGGTCGTGGGGATGACCCTATAGTCGTCGGACAAGTCGGCGGCGAGCCCACCTAGTCGGGGGGTCGTGGGGACGACCCTATAGTCGTCGGACAAGTCGGCGGCCGGCCAACCTAGTCCGGGGGTCGTGGGGACGACCCTATAGTCGTCGGACATGACGGTGGCGGGCCAGTCTAGTCCCGGGTCGTGGGGACGACCCTATAGTCGTCGGACATGTCGGCGGCTGGCCAACTTTGGCCCGTGGTCGTGGGGACGACCCTATAGTCGTCGGACATGTCGGCGGCTGGCCAACTTTGGCCCGTGGTCGTGGGGACGACCCTATAGTCGTCAGACATGACGGTGGCGAGCCAACCTAGTCCCGGGGTCGTGGGGACGACCCTATAGTCGTCGGACAAGTCGGCGGCGAGCCCACCTAGTCGGGGGGTCGTGGGGACGACCCTATAGTCGTCGGACAAGTCGGCGGCCGGCCAACCTAGTCCGGGGGTCGTGGGGACGACCCTATAGTCGTCGGACATGTCGGCGGCTGGCTAACTTCGCCCGTGGTCGTGGGGACGACCCAATAGTCGTTGGACATATCGGCGGCTGGCCAACTTTGGCCCATGGTCGTGGGGACGACCCTATAGTCGTTGGACATGACGGTGGCGGGCCAATCTAGTCCCGGGGTCGTAGGGACGACCCTATAGTCGTCGGACATGTCGGCAATTGGCCAACATTGGCCCGGGGTCGTGGGGACGACCCTATAGTCGTCGGAGAAGACGACGGCTTGACATCTTTGGCCCGCGGCCCTGGGGACGACCCTATAGTCGTCGGCCATTTCGGCGGCATGCCATCTTTGGCCCGGGGTCGTGGGGACGACCCTATAGTCGTCGGACATGTTGGCGACTTGTCAACCTAGTCCCGGGGTCGTGGGGACGACCCAATAGTCGTTGGACATGACGGCGGCTGGCCAACTTTGGCCCATGGTCGTGGGGACGACCCTATAGTCGTTGGACATGACGGTGGCGGGCCAATCTAGTCCCGGGGTCGTAGGGACGACCCTATAGTCGTCGGACATGTTGGCGGCTTGTCAACCTAGTCCCGGGGTTGTGGGGACGACCCTATAGTGCGTTGGACATGACGGAGGCGGGCCAATCTAGTCCCGGGGTCGTAGGAACGACCCTATAGTCGTCGGACATGTCGGCGGCTTGCCAACTTTGGCCCGGGGTCTTGGGGACGACCCTATAGTCGTCGGACATGTCGGCGGCTGGCCAACCTAGTCCCGAGGTCGTGGGGACGACCCTATAGTCGTCGGACAAGTCGGCGAGGGGCCAACCTAGTCCCGGGGTCGTGGGGACGACCCTATATTCGTCGGACAAGCCGGCGGCTGGCCAACTTTGGCCCGTGGTCGTGGGGACGACCCTATAGTCGTCGGACAAGTCGGCGGCTGTCCAACTTTGGCCCGGGGTCGTGGGGACGACCCTATAGTTGTCGGACTTGACGGTGGCGGGCCAATCTAGTCCCGGGGTCGTGGGGACGACCCTATAGTCGTCAGACATGTCGGTGGCGAGCCAACCTAGTCCAGGGGTCGTGGGGACGACCCTATAGTCGTCGGACAAGTCGGCGGCGGGCCAACCTAGTCCCGGGGTCGTGGGGATGACCCTATAGTCGTCGGACAAGTCGGCGGCGAGCCCACCTAGTCGGGGGGTCGTGGGGACGACCCTATAGTCGTCGGACAAGTCGGCGGTCGGCCAACCTAGTCCGGGGGTCGTGGGGACGACCCTATAGTCGTCGGACATGACGGTGGCGGGCCAGTCTAGTCCCGGGTCGTGGGGACGACCCTATAGTCGTCGGACATGTCGGCGGCTGGCCAACTTTGGCCCGTGGTCGTGGGGACGACCCTATAGTCGTCGGACAAGACGGTGGCGGGCCAATCTAGTCCCGGGGTCGTGGGGACGACCCAATAGTCGTTGGACATTACGGCGGCTGGCCAACTTTGGCCCATGGTCGTGGGGACGACCCTATAGTCGTTGGACATGACGGTGGCGGGCCAATCTAGTCCCGGGGTCGTGGTGACGACCCTACAGTCGTCGGACATGTCGGCGGCTTGCCAAATTTGCCCGGGGTCGTGGGGACGACCCTATAGTCGTCGGACTTGACGGTGGCGGGCCAATCTAGTCCCGGGGTCGTGGGGACGACCCAATAGTCGTTGGACATTACGGCGGCTGGCCAACTTTGGCCCATGGTCGTGGGGACGACCCTATAGTCGTTGGACATGACGGTGGCGGGCCAATCTAGTCCCGGGGTCGTAGGGACGACCCTATAGTCGTCGGACATGTTGGCGGCTTGTCAACCTAGTCCCGGGGTTGTGGGGACGACCCTATAGTCGTTGGACATGACGGTGGCGGGCCAATCTAGTCCCGGGGTCGTAGGAACGACCCTATAGTCGTCGGACATGTCGGCGGCTTGCCAACTTTGGCCCGGGGTCTTGGGGACGACCCTATAGTCGTCGGACATGTCGGCGGCTGGCCAACCTAGTCCCGAGGTCGTGGGGACGACCCTGTAGTCGTGGGACAAGTCGGCGAGGGGCCAACCTAGTCCCGGGGTCGTGGGGACGACCCTATATTCGTCGGACAAGCCGGCGGCTGGCCAACTTTGGCCCGTGGTCGTGGGGACGACCCTATAGTCGTCGGACAAGTCGGCGGCTGTCCAACTTTGGCCCGGGGTCGTGGGGACGACCCTATAGTTGTCGGACTTGACGGTGGCGGGCCAATCTAGTCCCGGGGTCGTGGGGACGACCCTATAGTCGTCAGACATGTCGGTGGCGAGCCAACCTAGTCCCGGGGTCGTGGGGACGACCCTATAGTCGTCGGACAAGTCGGCGGCGGGCCAACCTAGTCCCGGGGTCGTGGGGATGACCCTATAGTCGTCGGACAAGTCGGCGGCGAGCCCACCTAGTCGGGGGGTCGTGGGGACGACCCTATAGTCGTCGGACAAGTCGGCGGCCGGCCAACCTAGTCCGGGGGTCGTGGGGACGACCCTATAGTCGTCGGACATGACGGTGGCGGGCCAGTCTAGTCCCGGGTCGTGGGGACGACCCTATAGTCGTCGGACATGTCGGCGGCTGGCCAACTTTGGCCCGTGGTCGTGGGGACGACCCTATAGTCGTCGGACATGTCGGCGGCTGGCCAACTTTGGCCCGTGGTCGTGGGGACGACCCTATAGTCGTCAGACATGACGGTGGCGAGCCAACCTAGTCCCGGGGTCGTGGGGACGACCCTATAGTTGTCGGACAAGTCGGCGGCGAGCCCACCTAGTCGGGGGGTCGTGGGGACGACCCTATAGTCGTCGGACAAGTCGGCGGCCGGCCAACCTAGTCCGGGGGTCGTGGGGACGACCCTATAGTCGTCGGACATGTCGGCGGCTGGCTAACTTCGCCCGTGGTCGTGGGGACGACCCAATAGTCGTTGGACATATCGGCGGCTGGCCAACTTTGGCCCATGGTCGTGGGGACGACCCTATAGTCGTTGGACATGACGGTGGCGGGCCAATCTAGTCCCGGGGTCGTAGGGACGACCCTATAGTTGTCGGACATGTCGGCGGCTGGCCAACTTTGGCACGGTGTCGTGGGGACGACTCTATAGTCGTCGGAAATGTCGGCGGCTGACCAACCTGGACCCGGGGTCGTGGGGACGACCCTATTGTCGTCGGACATGACGGTGGCGGGCCAATCTAGTCTCGCGGTCGTGGGGACGACCCTATAATCGTCGGACATGACGGTGGCGGGCCAATCTAGTCCCGGGGTCGTGCGGACGACCCTATAGTCGTCGGACATGTCGGCGGCTGGCCAACTTTGGCCCGGTGTCGTGGGGACGACTCTATAGTCGTCGGAAATGTCGGCGGTCGGCCAACCTAGTCCGGGGGTCGTGGGGACGACCCTATAGTCGTCGGACAAGTCGGCGGCGAGCCCACCTAGTCGGGGGGTCGTGGGGACGACCCTATAGTCGTCGGACAAGTCGGCGGCCGGCCAACCTAGTCCGGGGGTCGTGGGGACGACCCTATAGTCGTCGGACATGACGGTGGCGGGCCAGTCTAGTCCCGGGTCGTGGGGACGACCCTATAGTCGTCGGACATGTCGGCGGCTGGCCAACTTTGGCCCGTGGTCGTGGGGACGACCCTATAGTCGTCGGACATGTCGGCGGCTGGCCAACTTTGGCCCGTGGTCGTGGGGACGACCCTATAGTCGTCAGACATGACGGTGGCGAGCCAACCTAGTCCCGGGGTCGTGGGGACGACCCTATAGTCGTCGGACAAGTCGGCGGCGAGCCCACCTAGTCGGGGGGTCGTGGGGACGACCCTATAGTCGTCGGACAAGTCGGCGGCCGGCCAACCTAGTCCGGGGGTCGTGGGGACGACCCTATAGTCGTCGGACATGATGGTGGCGGGCCAGTCTAGTCCCGGGTCGTGGGGACGGCCCTATAGTCGTCGGACATGTCGGCGGCTGGCCAACTTTGGCCCGTGGTCGTGGGGACGACCCTATAGTCGTCGGAAATGTCGGTGGCTGTTCAACTTTGGCCCGGGGGTCGTGGGGACGACCCTATAGTCGTCGGACATGTCGGCGGGTGGCCAACTTTGGCCCGTGGTCGTGGGGACGACCCTATAGTCGTCGGAAATGTCGGTGGCTGTCCAACTTTGGCCCGGGGGTCGTGGTGACGACCCTATAGTCGTCGGACATGTCGGCGGCGAGCCAACATTGACCCGGGGTCGTGGGGACGACTCTATAGTCGTCGGACATGTCGGTGGCGGGCCAGTCTAGTCCCGGGTCGTGGGGACGACCCTATAGTCGTCGGACATGTCGGCGATTGGCCAACTTTGGCCCGTGGTCGTGGGGAGGACCCTATACTCGTCGGACAAGTCGGCATCGTACCAACCTAGTCCGGGGGTCGTGGGGACGACCCTATAGTGGGTCGGACATGACGGTGGCGGGCCAGTCTAGTCCCGGGTCATGGGGACGACCCTATAGTCGTCGGGCAAGTCGGCGGCTGGCCAACTTTGGCCCGTGGTCGTGGGGACGACCCTATAGTCGTCGGAAATGACGGTGGCGGGCCAATCTAGTCCCGGGGTCGTGGGGACGACCCTACAGTCGTCGGACATGACGGTGGCGGGCCAGTCTAGTCCCGGGTCATGGAGACGACCCTATAGTCGTCGGACATGTCGGCGGCTGGCTAACTTCGCCCGTGGTCGTGGGGACGACCCAATAGTCGTTGGACATATCGGCGGCTGGCCAACTTTGGCCCATGGTCGTGGGGACGACCCTATAGTCGTTGGACATGACGGTGGCGGGCCAATCTAGTCCCGGGGTCGTAGGGACGACCCTATAGTCGTCGGACATGTCGGCAATTGGCCAACATTGGCCCGGGGTCGTGGGGACGACCCTATAGTCGTCGGAGAAGACGACGGCTTGACATCTTTAGCCCGCGGTCCTGGGGACGACCCTATAGTCGTCGGCCATTTCGGCGGCATGCCATCTTTGGCCCGGGGTCGTGGGGACGACCCTATAGTCGTCGGACATGTTGGCGACTTGTCAACCTAGTCCCGGGGTCGTGGGGACGACCCTATTGTCGTTGGACATGACGATGGCGGGCCAATCTAGTCCCGGGGTCGTGGGGACGACCCTATAGTCGTCGGAGATGGCAGCGATTGGCCAACATTGGCCCGGGGTCGTGGAGACGACCTTATAGTCGTCGGACATTTCGGCGGCTTGCCAACTTTGGCCCGGGGTCGTGGGGACAACTCTATAGTCGTCGGACATGTCGGCGGCTGGCCAACTTTGGCCCGTGGTCGTGGGGAGGACCCTATACTCGTCGGACAAGTCGGCGGCGTACCAACCTAGTCCGGGGGTCGTGGGGACGACCCTATAGTGGGTCGGACATGACGGTGGGGGGCCAGTCTAGTCCCGGGTCATGGGGACGACCCTATAGTCGTCGGGCAAGTCGGCGGCTGGCCAACTTTGGCCCGTGGTCGTGGGGACGACCCTATAGTCGTCGGAAATGACGGTGGCGGGCCAATCTAGTCCCGGGGTCGTGGGGACGACCCTACAGTCGTCGGACAAGTCGGCGGCGAGCCAATCTAGTCCCGCGGTCGTGGGGACGACCCTATAGTCGTCGGACAAGTCAGCGGCTGGCCAACATTGGCCCGTGGTCGTGGGGACGACCATATAGTCGTCGGACATGACGGTGGCGGGCCACTCTAGTCCCGGGTCGTGGGGACGACCCTATAGTCGTCGGACATGTCGGCGGCTGGCCAACTTTGGCCCGTGGTCGTGGGGACGACCCTATAGTCGTCAAACATGACGGTGGCGAGCCAACCTAGTCCCGGGGTCGTGGGGACGACCCTATAGTCGTCGGACAAGTCGGCGGCGAGCCCACCTAGTCGGGGGGTCGTGGGGACGACCCTATAGTCGTCGGACAAGTCGGCGGCCGGCCAACCTAGTCCGGGGGTCGTGGGGACGACCCTATAGTCGTCGGACATGACGGTGGCGGGCCAGTCTAGTCCCGGGTCGTGGGGACGACCCTATAGTCGTCGGACATGTCGGCGGCTGGCCAACTTTGGCCCGTGGTCGTGGGGACGACCCTATAGTCGTCGGAAATGTCGGTGGCTGTCCAACTTTGGCCCGGGGGTCGTGGGGACGACCCTATAGTCGTCGGACATGTCGGCGGCGAGCCAACATTGACCCGGGGTCGTGGGGACGACCGTATAATCGTCGGACATGTCGGCGGCTGGCCGACCTAGCCCCGGGGTCGTGGGGGCGACCCTACAGTCGTCGGACATTTCGGCGGCTTGCCAACTTTGGCCCGGGGTCGTGGGGACGACCCTATAGTCTTCGGACATGTCGGCGGCTGGCTAACTTTGGCCCGTGGTCGTGGGGACGACCCAATAGTCGTTGGACATATCGGCGGCTGGCCAACTTTGGCCCGTGGTCGTGGGGACGACCCTATAGTCGTCGGAAATGTCGGTGGCTGTCCAACTTTGGCCCGGGGGTCGTGGGGACGACCCTATAGTCGTTGGACATGACGGTGGCGGGCCAATCTAGTCCCGGGGTCGTAGGGACGACCCTATAGTCGTCGGACATGTCGGCGATTGGCCAACATTGGTTCGGGGTCGTGGGGACGACCCTATAGTCGTCGGACATGTCGGCGGCTGTCCAACTTTGGCCCGGTGTCGTGGGGACGACTCTATAGTCGTCGGACATGTCGGCGGCTGGCCAACCTAGACCCGGGGTCGTGGGGACGACCCTATAGTGGTCGGACATGTCGGCGGCTGGCCAACGTAGGCCCGCTGTCGTGGGGACGACCCTATAGTCGTCGGACAAGACGGTGGCGGGCCAATCTAGTCCCGGGGTCGTGGGGACGACCCTATAGTCGTCAGACATGTCGGTGGCGAGCCAACCTAGTCCAGGGGTCGTGGGGACGACCCTATAGTCGTCGGACAAGTCGGCGGCGGGCCAACCTAGTCCCGGGGTCGTGGGGATGACCCTATAGTCGTCGGACAAGTCGGCGGCGAGCCCACCTAGTCGGGGGGTCGTGGGGACGACCGTATAGTCGTCGGACAAGTCGGCGGTCGGCCAACCTAGTCCGGGGGTCGTGGGGACGACCCTATAGTCGTCGGACATGACGGTGGCGGGCCAGTCTAGTCCCGGGTCGTGGGGACGACCCTATAGTCGTCGGACATGTCGGCGGCTGGCCAACTTTGGCCCGTGGTCGTGGGGACGACCCTATAGTCGTCGGACAAGACGGTGGCGGGCCAATCTAGTCCCGGGGTCGTGGGGACGACCCAATAGTCGTTGGACATTACGGCAGCTGGCCAACTTTGGCCCATGGTCGTGGGGACGACCCTATAGTCGTTGGACATGACGGTGGCGGGCCAATCTAGTCCCGGGGTCGTGGTGACGACCCTACAGTCGTCGGACATGTCGGCGGCTTGCCAAATTTGCCCGGGGTCGTGGGGACGACCCTATCGTCGTCGGACTTGACGGTGGCGGGCCAATCTAGTCCCGGGGTCGTGGGGACGACCCAATAGTCGTTGGACATTACGGCGGCTGGCCAACTTTGGCCCATGGTCGTGGGGACGACCCTATAGTCGTTGGACATGACGGTGGCGGGCCAATCTAGTCCCGGGGTCGTAGGGACGACCCTATAGTCGTCGGACATGTTGGCGGCTTGTCAACCTAGTCCCGGGGTTGTGGGGACGACCCTATAGTCGTTGGACATGACGGTGGCGGGCCAATCTAGTCCCGGGTCGTGGGGACGACCCTATAGTCGTCGGACATGTCGGCGGCTGGCCAACTTTGGCCCGGTGTCGTGGGGACGACTCTATAGTCGTCGGAAATGTCGGCGGTCGGCCAACCTAGTCCGGGGGTCGTGGGGACGACCCTATAGTCGTCGGACAAGTCGGCGGCGAGCCCACCTAGTCGGGGGGTCGTGGGGACGACCCTATAGTCGTCGGACAAGTCGGCGGCCGGCCAACCTAGTCCGGGGGTCGTGGGGACGACCCTATAGTCGTCGGACATGACGGTGGCGGGCCAGTCTAGTCCCGGGTCGTGGGGACGACCCTATAGTCGTCGGACATGTCGGCGGCTGGCCAACTTTGGCCCGTGGTCGTGGGGACGACCCTATAGTCGTCGGAAATGTCGGTGGCTGTCCAACTTTGGCCCGGGGGTCGTGGGGACGACCCTATAGTCGTCGGACATGTCGGCGGCGAGCCAACATTGACCCGGGGTCGTGGGGACGACCGTATAGTCGTCGGACATGTCGGCGGCTGGCCGACCTAGCCCCGGGGTCGTGGGGGCGACCCTACAGTCGTCGGACATTTCGGCGGCTTGCCAACTTTGGCCCGGGGTCGTGGGGACGACCCTATAGTCGTCGGACATGTCGGCGGCTGGCTAACTTTGGCCCGTGGTCGTGGGGACGACCCAATAGTCGTTGGACATATCGGCGGCTGGCCAACTTTGGCCCGTGGTCGTGGGGACGACCCTATAGTCGTCGGAAATGTCGGTGGCTGTCCAACTTTGGCCCGGGGGTCGTGGGGACGACCCTATAGTCGTTGGACATGACGGTGGCGGGCCAATCTAGTCCCGGGGTCGTAGGGACGACCCTATAGTCGTCGGACATGTCGGCGATTGGCCAACATTGGCCCGGGGTCGTGGGGACGACCCTATAGTCGTCGGACATGTCGGCGGCTGTCCAACTTTGGCCCGGTGTCGTGGGGACGACTCTATAGTCGTCGGACATGTGGGCGGCTGGCCAACCTAGACCCGGGGTCGTGGGGACGACCCTATAGTGGTCGGACATGTCGGCGGCTGGCCAACGTAGGCCCGCTGTCGTGGGGACGACCCTATAGTCGTCGGACAAGACGGTGGCGGGCCAATCTAGTCCCGGGGTCGTGGGGACGACCCTATAGTCGTCGGACAAGTCGGCGGCGAGCCAACCTACTCCGGGGGTCGTGGGGACGAACATATAGTCGTCGGACATGTCGGCGGCGAGCCAACCTAGTCCCAGGGTCGTGGGGACGACCCTATAGTGCTCGGACAAGTCGGCGGCGATCCAACCTAGTCCCGGTGTCGTGGGTACGACCCTATAGTCGTCGGACATGTCGGCGGCGAGCCAACCTAGTCCCGGGGTCGTGGGGACGACTCTTTAGTCGTCGGACATGTCGGCGGCTGGCCAACGTAGGCCCGCTGTCGTGGGGACGACCCTATAGTCGTCGGACATGTCGGCGGCGGGCCAATCTAGTCCCGGGGTCGTGGGGACGACCCTATAGTCGTCGGACAAGACGGTGGCGGGCCAATCTAGTCCCGGGGTCGTGGGGACGACCCAATAGTCGTTGGACATTACGGCGGCTGGCCAACTTTGGCCCATGGTCGTGGGGACGACCCTATAGTCGTTGGACATGACGGTGGCGGGCCAATCTAGTCCCGGGGTCGTGGTGACGACCCTACAGTCGTCGGACATGTCGGCGGCTTGCCAAATTTGCCCGGGGTCGTGGGGACGACCCTATAGTCGTCGGACTTGACGGTGGCGGGCCAATCTAGTCCCGGGGTCGTGGGGACGACCCAATAGTCGTTGGACATTACGGCGGCTGGCCAACTTTGGCCCATGGTCGTGGGGACGACCCTATAGTCGTTGGACATGACGGTGGCGGGCCAATCTAGTCCCGGGGTCGTAGGGACGACCCTATAGTCGTCGGACATGTTGGCGGCTTGTCAACCTAGTCCCGGGGTTGTGGGGACGACCCTATAGTCGTTGGACATGACGGTGGCGGGCCAATCTAGTCCCGGGGTCGTAGGAACGACCCTATAGTCGTCGGACATGTCGGCGGCTTGCCAACTTTGGCCCGGGGTCTTGGGGACGACCCTATAGTCGTCGGACATGTCGGCGGCTGGCCAACCTAGTCCCGAGGTCGTGGGGACGACCCTATAGTCGTCGGACAAGTCGGCGAGGGGCCAACCTAGTCCCGGGGTCGTGGGGACGACCCTATATTCGTCGGACAAGCCGGCGGCTGGCCAACTTTGGCCCGTGGTCGTGGGGACGACCCTATAGTCGTCGGACAAGTCGGCGGCTGTCCAACTTTGGCCCGGGGTCGTGGGGACGACCCTATAGTTGTCGGACTTGACGGTGGCGGGCCAATCTAGTCCCGGGGTCGTGGGGACGACCCTATAGTCGTCAGACATGTCGGTGGCGAGCCAACCTAGTCCAGGGGTCGTGGGGACGACCCTATAGTCGTCGGACAAGTCGGCGGCGGGCCAACCTAGTCCCGGGGTCGTGGGGATGACCCTATAGTCGTCGGACAAGTCGGCGGCGAGCCCACCTAGTCGGGGGGTCGTGGGGACGACCCTATAGTCGTCGGACAAGTCGGCGGTCGGCCAACCTAGTCCGGGGGTCGCGGGGACGACCCTATAGTCGTCGGACATGACGGTGGCGGGCCAGTCTAGTCCCGGGTCGTGGGGACGACCCTATAGTCGTCGGACATGTCGGCGGCTGGCCAACTTTGGCCCGTGGTCGTGGGGACGACCCTATAGTCGTCGGACAAGACGGTGGCGGGCCAATCTAGTCCCGGGGTCGTGGGGACGACCCAATAGTCGTTGGACATTACGGCGGCTGGCCAACTTTGGCCCATGGTCGTGGGGACGACCCTATAGTCGTTGGACATGACGGCGGCGGGCCAATCTAGTCCCGGGGTCGTGGTGACGACCCTACAGTCGTCGGACATGTCGGCGGCTTGCCAAATTTGCCCGGGGTCGTGGGGACGACCCTATAGTCGTCGGACTTGACGGTGGCGGGCCAATCTAGTCCCGGGGTCGTGGGGACGACCCAATAGTCGTTGGACATTACGGCGGCTGGCCAACTTTGGCCCATGGTCGTGGGGACGACCCTATAGTCGTTGGACATGACGGTGGCGGGCTAATCTAGTCCCGGGGTCGTAGGGACGACCCTATAGTCGTCGGACATGTTGGCGGCTTGTCAACCTAGTCCCGGGGTTGTGGGGACGACCCTATAGTCGTTGGACATGACGGTGGCGGGCCAATCTAGTCCCGGGGTCGTAGGAACGACCCTATAGTCGTCGGACATGTCGGCGGCTTGCCAACTTTGGCCCGGGGTCTTGGGGACGACCCTATAGTCGTCGGACATGTCGGCGGCTGGCCAACCTAGTCCCGAGGTCGTGGGGACGACCCTGTAGTCGTCGGACAAGTCGGCGAGGGGCCAACCTAGTCCCGGGGTCGTGGGAACGACCCTATATTCGTCGGACAAGCCGGCGGCTGGCCAACTTTGGCCCGTGGTCGTGGGGACGACCCTATAGTCGTCGGACATGTCGGCGGCTGTCCAACTTTGGCCCGGTGTCGTGGGGACGACTCTATAGTCGTCGGACATGTCGGTGGCGGGCCAGTCTAGTCCCGGGTCGTGGGGACGACCCTATAGTCGTCGGACATGTCGGCGATTGGCCAACTTTGGCCCGTGGTCGTGGGGAGGACCCTATACTCGTCGGACAAGTCGGCATCGTACCAACCTAGTCCGGGGGTCGTGGGGACGACCCTATAGTGGGTCGGACATGACGGTGGCGGGCCAGTCTAGTCCCGGGTCATGGGGACGACCCTATAGTCGTCGGGCAAGTCGGCGGCTGGCCAACTTTGGCCCGTGGTCGTGGGGACGACCCTATAGTCGTCGGAAATGACGGTGGCGGGCCAATCTAGTCCCGGGGTCGTGGGGACGACCCTACAGTCGTCGGACATGACGGTGGCGGGCCAGTCTAGTCCCGGGTCATGGAGACGACCCTATAGTCGTCGGACATGTCGGCGGCTGGCTAACTTCGCCCGTGGTCGTGGGGACGACCCAATAGTCGTTGGACATATCGGCGGCTGGCCAACTTTGGCCCATGGTCGTGGGGACGACCCTATAGTCGTTGGACATGACGGTGGCGGGCCAATCTAGTCCCGGGGTCGTAGGGACGACCCTATAGTCGTCGGACATGTCGGCAATTGGCCAACATTGGCCCGGGGTCGTGGGGACGACCCTATAGTCGTCGGAGAAGACGACGGCTTGACATCTTTGGCCCGCGGTCCTGGGGACGACCCTATAGTCGTCGGCCATTTCGGCGGCATGCCATCTTTGGCCCGGGGTCGTGGGGACGACCCTATAGTCGTCGGACATGTTGGCGACTTGTCAACCTAGTCCCGGGGTCGTGGGGACGACCCTATTGTCGTTGGACATGACGATGGCGGGCCAATCTAGTCCCGGGGTCGTGGGGACGACCCTATAGTCGTCGGAGATGGCAGCGATTGGCCAACATTGGCCCGGGGTCGTGGAGACGACCTTATAGTCGTCGGACATTTCGGCGGCTTGCCAACTTTGGCCCGGGGTCGTGGGGACAACTCTATAGTCGTCGGACATGTCGGCGGCTGGCCAACTTTGGCCCGTGGTCGTGGGGAGGACCCTATACTCGTCGGACAAGTCGGCGGCGTACCAACCTAGTCCGGGGGTCGTGGGGACGACCCTATAGTGGGTCGGACATGACGGTGGGGGGCCAGTCTAGTCCCGGGTCATGGGGACGACCCTATAGTCGTCGGGCAAGTCGGCGGCTGGCCAACTTTGGCCCGTGGTCGTGGGGACGACCCTATAGTCGTCGGAAATGACGGTGGCGGGCCAATCTAGTCCCGGGGTCGTGGGGACGACCCTACAGTCGTCGGACAAGTCGGCGGCGAGCCAATCTAGTCCCGCGGTCGTGGGGACGACCCTATAGTCGTCGGACAAGTCAGCGGCTGGCCAACATTGGCCCGTGGTCGTGGGGACGACCATATAGTCGTCGGACATGACGGTGGCGGGCCACTCTAGTCCCGGGTCGTGGGGACGACCCTATAGTCGTCGGACATGTCGGCGGCTGGCCAACTTTGGCCCGTGGTCGTGGGGACGACCCTATAGTCGTCAAACATGACGGTGGCGAGCCAACCTAGTCCCGGGGTCGTGGGGACGACCCTATAGTCGTCGGACAAGTCGGCGGCGAGCCCACCTAGTCGGGGGGTCGTGGGGACGACCCTATAGTCGTCGGACAAGTCGGCGGCCGGCCAACCTAGTCCGGGGGTCGTGGGGACGACCCTATAGTCGTCGGACATGACGGTGGCGGGCCAGTCTAGTCCCGGGTCGTGGGGACGACCCTATAGTCGTCGGACATGTCGGCGGCTGGCCAACTTTGGCCCGTGGTCGTGGGGACGACCCTATAGTCGTCGGAAATGTCGGTGGCTGTCCAACTTTGGCCCGGGGGTCGTGGGGACGACCCTATAGTCGTCGGACATGTCGGCGGCGAGCCAACATTGACCCGGGGTCGTGGGGACGACCGTATAATCGTCGGACATGTCGGCGGCTGGCCGACCTAGCCCCGGGGTCGTGGGGGCGACCCTACAGTCGTCGGACATTTCGGCGGCTTGCCAACTTTGGCCCGGGGTCGTGGGGACGACCCTATAGTCTTCGGACATGTCGGCGGCTGGCTAACTTTGGCCCGTGGTCGTGGGGACGACCCAATAGTCGTTGGACATATCGGCGGCTGGCCAACTTTGGCCCGTGGTCGTGGGGACGACCCTATAGTCGTCGGAAATGTCGGTGGCTGTCCAACTTTGGCCCGGGGGTCGTGGGGACGACCCTATAGTCGTTGGACATGACGGTGGCGGGCCAATCTAGTCCCGGGGTCGTAGGGACGACCCTATAGTCGTCGGACATGTCGGCGATTGGCCAACATTGGCCCGGGGTCGTGGGGACGACCCTATAGTCGTCGGACATGTCGGCGGCTGTCCAACTTTGGCCCGGTGTCGTGGGGACGACTCTATAGTCGTCGGACATGTCGGCGGCTGGCCAACCTAGACCCGGGGTCGTGGGGACGACCCTATAGTGGTCGGACATGTCGGCGGCTGGCCAACGTAGGCCCGCTGTCGTGGGGACGACCCTATAGTCGTCGGACAAGACGGTGGCGGGCCAATCTAGTCCCGGGGTCGTGGGGACGACCCTATAGTCGTCAGACATGTCGGTGGCGAGCCAACCTAGTCCAGGGGTCGTGGGGACGACCCTATAGTCGTCGGACAAGTCGGCGGCGGGCCAACCTAGTCCCGGGGTCGTGGGGATGACCCTATAGTCGTCGGACAAGTCGGCGGCGAGCCCACCTAGTCGGGGGGTCGTGGGGACGACCGTATAGTCGTCGGACAAGTCGGCGGTCGGCCAACCTAGTCCGGGGGTCGTGGGGACGACCCTATAGTCGTCGGACATGACGGTGGCGGGCCAGTCTAGTCCCGGGTCGTGGGGACGACCCTATAGTCGTCGGACATGTCGGCGGCTGGCCAACTTTGGCCCGTGGTCGTGGGGACGACCCTATAGTCGTCGGACAAGACGGTGGCGGGCCAATCTAGTCCCGGGGTCGTGGGGACGACCCAATAGTCGTTGGACATTACGGCAGCTGGCCAACTTTGGCCCATGGTCGTGGGGACGACCCTATAGTCGTTGGACATGACGGTGGCGGGCCAATCTAGTCCCGGGGTCGTGGTGACGACCCTACAGTCGTCGGACATGTCGGCGGCTTGCCAAATTTGCCCGGGGTCGTGGGGACGACCCTATCGTCGTCGGACTTGACGGTGGCGGGCCAATCTAGTCCCGGGGTCGTGGGGACGACCCAATAGTCGTTGGACATTACGGCGGCTGGCCAACTTTGGCCCATGGTCGTGGGGACGACCCTATAGTCGTTGGACATGACGGTGGCGGGCCAATCTAGTCCCGGGGTCGTAGGGACGACCCTATAGTCGTCGGACATGTTGGCGGCTTGTCAACCTAGTCCCGGGGTTGTGGGGACGACCCTATAGTCGTTGGACATGACGGTGGCGGGCCAATCTAGTCCCGGGTCGTGGGGACGACCCTATAGTCGTCGGACATGTCGGCGGCTGGCCAACTTTGGCCCGGTGTCGTGGGGACGACTCTATAGTCGTCGGAAATGTCGGCGGTCGGCCAACCTAGTCCGGGGGTCGTGGGGACGACCCTATAGTCGTCGGACAAGTCGGCGGCGAGCCCACCTAGTCGGGGGGTCGTGGGGACGACCCTATAGTCGTCGGACAAGTCGGCGGCCGGCCAACCTAGTCCGGGGGTCGTGGGGACGACCCTATAGTCGTCGGACATGACGGTGGCGGGCCAGTCTAGTCCCGGGTCGTGGGGACGACCCTATAGTCGTCGGACATGTCGGCGGCTGGCCAACTTTGGCCCGTGGTCGTGGGGACGACCCTATAGTCGTCGGAAATGTCGGTGGCTGTCCAACTTTGGCCCGGGGGTCGTGGGGACGACCCTATAGTCGTCGGACATGTCGGCGGCGAGCCAACATTGACCCGGGGTCGTGGGGACGACCGTATAGTCGTCGGACATGTCGGCGGCTGGCCGACCTAGCCCCGGGGTCGTGGGGGCGACCCTACAGTCGTCGGACATTTCGGCGGCTTGCCAACTTTGGCCCGGGGTCGTGGGGACGACCCTATAGTCGTCGGACATGTCGGCGGCTGGCTAACTTTGGCCCGTGGTCGTGGGGACGACCCAATAGTCGTTGGACATATCGGCGGCTGGCCAACTTTGGCCCGTGGTCGTGGGGACGACCCTATAGTCGTCGGAAATGTCGGTGGCTGTCCAACTTTGGCCCGGGGGTCGTGGGGACGACCCTATAGTCGTTGGACATGACGGTGGCGGGCCAATCTAGTCCCGGGGTCGTAGGGACGACCCTATAGTCGTCGGACATGTCGGCGATTGGCCAACATTGGCCCGGGGTCGTGGGGACGACCCTATAGTCGTCGGACATGTCGGCGGCTGTCCAACTTTGGCCCGGTGTCGTGGGGACGACTCTATAGTCGTCGGACATGTGGGCGGCTGGCCAACCTAGACCCGGGGTCGTGGGGACGACCCTATAGTGGTCGGACATGTCGGCGGCTGGCCAACGTAGGCCCGCTGTCGTGGGGACGACCCTATAGTCGTCGGACAAGACGGTGGCGGGCCAATCTAGTCCCGGGGTCGTGGGGACGACCCTATAGTCGTCGGACAAGTCGGCGGCGAGCCAACCTACTCCGGGGGTCGTGGGGACGAACATATAGTCGTCGGACATGTCGGCGGCGAGCCAACCTAGTCCCAGGGTCGTGGGGACGACCCTATAGTGCTCGGACAAGTCGGCGGCGATCCAACCTAGTCCCGGTGTCGTGGGTACGACCCTATAGTCGTCGGACATGTCGGCGGCGAGCCAACCTAGTCCCGGGGTCGTGGGGACGACTCTTTAGTCGTCGGACATGTCGGCGGCTGGCCAACGTAGGCCCGCTGTCGTGGGGACGACCCTATAGTCGTCGGACATGTCGGCGGCGGGCCAATCTAGTCCCGGGGTCGTGGGGACGACCCTATAGTCGTCGGACAAGACGGTGGCGGGCCAATCTAGTCCCGGGGTCGTGGGGACGACCCAATAGTCGTTGGACATTACGGCGGCTGGCCAACTTTGGCCCATGGTCGTGGGGACGACCCTATAGTCGTTGGACATGACGGTGGCGGGCCAATCTAGTCCCGGGGTCGTGGTGACGACCCTACAGTCGTCGGACATGTCGGCGGCTTGCCAAATTTGCCCGGGGTCGTGGGGACGACCCTATAGTCGTCGGACTTGACGGTGGCGGGCCAATCTAGTCCCGGGGTCGTGGGGACGACCCAATAGTCGTTGGACATTACGGCGGCTGGCCAACTTTGGCCCATGGTCGTGGGGACGACCCTATAGTCGTTGGACATGACGGTGGCGGGCCAATCTAGTCCCGGGGTCGTAGGGACGACCCTATAGTCGTCGGACATGTTGGCGGCTTGTCAACCTAGTCCCGGGGTTGTGGGGACGACCCTATAGTCGTTGGACATGACGGTGGCGGGCCAATCTAGTCCCGGGGTCGTAGGAACGACCCTATAGTCGTCGGACATGTCGGCGGCTTGCCAACTTTGGCCCGGGGTCTTGGGGACGACCCTATAGTCGTCGGACATGTCGGCGGCTGGCCAACCTAGTCCCGAGGTCGTGGGGACGACCCTATAGTCGTCGGACAAGTCGGCGAGGGGCCAACCTAGTCCCGGGGTCGTGGGGACGACCCTATATTCGTCGGACAAGCCGGCGGCTGGCCAACTTTGGCCCGTGGTCGTGGGGACGACCCTATAGTCGTCGGACAAGTCGGCGGCTGTCCAACTTTGGCCCGGGGTCGTGGGGACGACCCTATAGTTGTCGGACTTGACGGTGGCGGGCCAATCTAGTCCCGGGGTCGTGGGGACGACCCTATAGTCGTCAGACATGTCGGTGGCGAGCCAACCTAGTCCAGGGGTCGTGGGGACGACCCTATAGTCGTCGGACAAGTCGGCGGCGGGCCAACCTAGTCCCGGGGTCGTGGGGATGACCCTATAGTCGTCGGACAAGTCGGCGGCGAGCCCACCTAGTCGGGGGGTCGTGGGGACGACCCTATAGTCGTCGGACAAGTCGGCGGTCGGCCAACCTAGTCCGGGGGTCGCGGGGACGACCCTATAGTCGTCGGACATGACGGTGGCGGGCCAGTCTAGTCCCGGGTCGTGGGGACGACCCTATAGTCGTCGGACATGTCGGCGGCTGGCCAACTTTGGCCCGTGGTCGTGGGGACGACCCTATAGTCGTCGGACAAGACGGTGGCGGGCCAATCTAGTCCCGGGGTCGTGGGGACGACCCAATAGTCGTTGGACATTACGGCGGCTGGCCAACTTTGGCCCATGGTCGTGGGGACGACCCTATAGTCGTTGGACATGACGGTGGCGGGCCAATCTAGTCCCGGGGTCGTGGTGACGACCCTACAGTCGTCGGACATGTCGGCGGCTTGCCAAATTTGCCCGGGGTCGTGGGGACGACCCTATAGTCGTCGGACTTGACGGTGGCGGGCCAATCTAGTCCCGGGGTCGTGGGGACGACCCAATAGTCGTTGGACATTACGGCGGCTGGCCAACTTTGGCCCATGGTCGTGGGGACGACCCTATAGTCGTTGGACATGACGGTGGCGGGCCAATCTAGTCCCGGGGTCGTAGGGACGACCCTATAGTCGTCGGACATGTTGGCGGCTTGTCAACCTAGTCCCGGGGTTGTGGGGACGACCCTATAGTCGTTGGACATGACGGTGGCGGGCCAATCTAGTCCCGGGGTCGTAGGAACGACCCTATAGTCGTCGGACATGTCGGCGGCTTGCCAACTTTGGCCCGGGGTCTTGGGGACGACCCTATAGTCGTCGGACATGTCGGCGGCTGGCCAACCTAGTCCCGAGGTCGTGGGGACGACCCTGTAGTCGTCGGACAAGTCGGCGAGGGGCCAACCTAGTCCCGGGGTCGTGGGGACGACCCTATATTCGTCGGACAAGCCGGCGGCTGGCCAACTTTGGCCCGTGGTCGTGGGGACGACCCTATAGTCGTCGGACAAGTCGGCGGCTGTCCAACTTTGGCCCGGGGTCGTGGGGACGACCCTATAGTTGTCGGACTTGACGGTGGCGGGCCAATCTAGTCCCGGGGTCGTGGGGACGACCCTATAGTCGTCAGACATGTCGGTGGCGAGCCAACCTAGTCCCGGGGTCGTGGGGACGACCCTATAGTCGTCGGACAAGTCGGCGGCGGGCCAACCTAGTCCCGGGGTCGTGGGGATGACCCTATAGTCGTCGGACAAGTCGGCGGCGAGCCCACCTAGTCGGGGGGTCGTGGGGACGACCCTATAGTCGTCGGACAAGTCGGCGGCCGGCCAACCTAGTCCGGGGGTCGTGGGGACGACCCTATAGTCGTCGGACATGACGGTGGCGGGCCAGTCTAGTCCCGGGTCGTGGGGACGACCCTATAGTCGTCGGACATGTCGGCGGCTGGCCAACTTTGGCCCGTGGTCGTGGGGACGACCCTATAGTCGTCGGACATGTCGGCGGCTGGCCAACTTTGGCCCGTGGTCGTGGGGACGACCCTATAGTCGTCAGACATGACGGTGGCGAGCCAACCTAGTCCCGGGGTCGTGGGGACGACCCTATAGTTGTCGGACAAGTCGGCGGCGAGCCCACCTAGTCGGGGGGTCGTGGGGACGACCCTATAGTCGTCGGACAAGTCGGCGGCCGGCCAACCTAGTCCGGGGGTCGTGGGGACGACCCTATAGTCGTCGGACATGTCGGCGGCTGGCTAACTTCGCCCGTGGTCGTGGGGACGACCCAATAGTCGTTGGACATATCGGCGGCTGGCCAACTTTGGCCCATGGTCGTGGGGACGACCCTATAGTCGTTGGACATGACGGTGGCGGGCCAATCTAGTCCCGGGGTCGTAGGGACGACCCTATAGTTGTCGGACATGTCGGCGGCTGGCCAACTTTGGCACGGTGTCGTGGGGACGACTCTATAGTCGTCGGAAATGTCGGCGGCTGACCAACCTGGACCCGGGGTCGTGGGGACGACCCTATTGTCGTCGGACATGACGGTGGCGGGCCAATCTAGTCTCGCGGTCGTGGGGACGACCCTATAATCGTCGGACATGACGGTGGCGGGCCAATCTAGTCCCGGGGTCGTGCGGACGACCCTATAGTCGTCGGACATGTCGGCGGCTGGCCAACTTTGGCCCGGTGTCGTGGGGACGACTCTATAGTCGTCGGAAATGTCGGCGGCTGGCCAACCTGGACCCGGGGTCGTGGGGACGACCCTATTGTCGTCGGACATGACGGTGGCGGGCCAATCTAGTCTCGGGAGTCGTGGGGACGACCCTATAGTCGTCGGACATGTCGGCGGCTGGCCAACTTTGGCCCGGGGTCGTGGGGACGACCCTATAGTCGTCGGACAAGACGGTGGCGGACCAATCTAGTCCCGGGGTCGTGGGGACGACCCTATAGTCGTGTGACATGACGGTGGCGGGCTAATCTAGTCCCGGGGTCGTGGGGACGACCCTATAGGCGTCGGACAAGACGGCGGCTGGACATCTTTGGCCCGTGGTCGTGGGGTCGACCCAATAGTGGTCGGACATGTCGGCGGCTGGCCAACCTAGTCCCGAGGTCGTGGGGACGACCCTATAGTCGTCGGACTTGACGGTGGCGGACCAACCTAGTCCCGGTGTCGTGGGGACGACCCTGTAGTCGAACATGTCGGCGGCTGGCCAACTTTGGCCCGTGGTCGTGGGGACGATCCAATAGTCGTCGGACATGACGGTGGCGGGCCAATCTAGTCCCGGGGTCGTGGGGACGACCCTATAGTCGTCGAACAAGTCGGCGGCGGGCCAAGCTTGTCCCGGGGTCGTGGGGACGACCCTATAATCGTCGGACATGACGGTGGCGGGCCAATCTAGTCCCGGGGTCGTGGGGACGACCCTATAGTCGTCGGACATGTCGGCGGCTGGCCAACTTTGGCCCGTGGTCGTGGGGACGATCCAATAGTCGTCGGAAATGTCGGCGGCTGGCCAGCTTTGGCCCGTGGTCGTGGGGACGACCCTATAGTCGTTGGAAATGTCAGCGGCTGGCCAACTTTGACCCGGTGTCGTGGGGACGACTCTATAGTCGTCGGATATGTCGGCGGCTGGCCAATCTAGTCCCGGGGTCGTGGGGACGACCTCATAATCTTCGGACATGTCGGCGGCTGGCCAACTTTGGCCCGTGGTCGTGGGGACGATCCAATAGTCGTCGGACATGTCGGCGGCTGGCTAGCTTTGGCCCGGGGTCGTAGGGACGACCCTATAGTCGTCGGACATGTCGGCGATTGGCCAACATTGGCCCGGGGTCGTGGGGACGACATTATAGTCGTCGGACATGTCGGCGGCTGGCCAACCTAGTCCCGAGGTCGTGGGGACGACCCTATAGTCGTCGGACTTGACGGTGGTGGGCCAATCTAGTCCGGGGTCGTGGGGACGACCCTACCGTCGTCGGACATTTCGGCGTCTGGCCAACTTTGGCCCGGGGTCGTGTGGACGACCCTATAGTGGTCGGACATGTCGGCGGGTGGCCAACCTAGTCCCGAGGTCGTGGGGACGACCCTATAGTCGTCGGACATGTCGGCGGCTTGCCAACTTTGGCCCGGGGTCGTGGGGACGATCGAATAGTCGACGGACATGTTGGCGGCTAGCCAACATTGGCCCGTGGTCGTGGGGACGACCCAATAGTCGTTGGAAATGTCAGCGGCTGGCCAACTTTGACCCGGGGTCGTGGGGACGACCCTATAGTCGTCGGACTTGACGGTGGCGGGCCAACTTTGGCCCGTGGTCGTGGGGACGATTCAATAGTCGTCGGACATGTCGGCGGCTGGCCAGCTTTGGCACGGTGTCGTGGGGACGACTCTATAGTCGTCGGAAATGTCGGCGGCTGACCAACCTGGACCCGGGGTCGTGGGGACGACCCTATTGTCGTCGGACAAGGCGGTGGCGGGCCAATCTAGTCCCGGGGTCGTGGGGACGACCCTATAGTCGTCGGACTTGTCGGTGGCGGGCCAATCTAGTCCGGGGGTCGTGGGGACGACCCTACAGTCGTCGGACATTTCGGCGGCTTGCCAACTTTGGCCCGGGGTCGTGGGGACGATCCAATAGTCGTCGGACATGTTGGCGGCTGGTCAACTTTGGCCCGTGGTCGTGGGGACGACCCTATAGTCGTTGGACATGTCAGCGGCTGGCCAACTTTGGCCCGGTGTCGTGGGGACGACCCAATAGTCGTCGGACATGTCGGCGGCTGGCCAACTTTGGCCCGTGGTCGTGGGGACGATCCGATAGTCGTTGGACATGACGGTGGCGGGCCAATCTAATCCCGGGGTCGTGGGGACGACCCTACAGTCGTCGGACATTTCGGCGGCTTGCCAACTTTGGCTCGGGGTCGTGGGGACGACCCTATAGTCGTCGGACTTGACGGTGGCGGGCCAATCTAGTCCCGGGGTTGTGGGGACGACCCTACAGTCGTCGGACATTTCGGCGGCTTGCCAACTTTGGCCCGGGGTCGTGGGGACGACCCTACAGTCGTCGGACATTTCGGCGTCTTGCCAACTTTGGCCCGGGGTCGTGTGGACGACCCTATAGTCGTCGGACATGTCGGCGGGTGGCCAACCTAGTCCCGAGGTCGTGGGGACGACCCTATAGTCGTCGGACATGTCGGCGGCTTGCCAACTTTGGCCCGGGGTCGTGGGGACGACCCTACAGTCGTCGGACATTTCGGCGTCTTGCCAACTTTGGCCCGGGGTCGTGTGGACGACCCTATAGTCGTCGGACATGTCGGCGGGTGGCCAACCTAGTCCCGAGGTCGTGGGGACGACCCTATAGTCGTCGGACATGTCGGCGGCTTGCCAACTTTGGCCCGGGGTCGTGGGGACGACCCTACAGTCGTCGGACATTTCGGCGTCTTGCCAACTTTGGCCCGGGGTCGTGTGGACGACCCTATAGTCGTCGGACATGTCGGCGGGTGGCCAACCTAGTCCCGAGGTCGTGGGGACGACCCTATAGTCGTCGGACATGTCGGCGGCTTGCCAACTTTGGCCCGGGGTCGTGGGGACGACCCTATAGTCGTCGGACTTGACGGTGGCGGGCCAATCTAGTCCCGGGGTTGTGGGGACGACCCTACAGTCGTCGGACATTTCGGCGGCTTGCCAACTTTGGCCCGGGGTCGTGGGGACGACCCTATAGTCGTCGGACATGACGGTGGCGGGCCAATCTAGTCTCGGGGTCGTGGGGACGACCCTATAGTCGTCGGACATGTCGGCGGCTGGCCAACTTTGGCCCGGGGTCGTGGGGACGACCCTATAGTCGTCGGACATGACGGTGGCGGGCCAATCTAGTCCCGGGGTCGTGGGGACGACCCTATAGTCGTCGGACATGTCGGCGGCTGGCCAACTTTGGCCCGTGGTCGTGGGGACGATCCAATAGTCGTCGGACATGTCGGCGGCTGGCCAACTTTGGCGCGTGGGCGTGGGGACGATCCGATTGTCGTCGGACATGTCGGCGGCTGGCCAACCTAGACCCGGGGTCGTGGGGACGACCCTATTGTCGTCGGACAAGGCGGTGGCGGGCCAATCTAGTCCCGGGGTCGTGGGGACGACCCTATTGTCGTCGGACAAGGAGGTGTCGGGCCAATCTAGTCCCGGGGTCGTGGGGACGACCCTATAGTCGTCGGACATGTCGGCGGCTGGCCAACTTTGGCCCGGGGTCGTGGAGACGAGCCTATAGTCGACGGACATGACGGTGGCGGGCCAGTCCAGTCCCGGGTCATGGGGACGGCCCTATAGTCGTCGGACAAGTCGGCGGCTGGCCAACTTTGGCCCGTGGTCGTGGGGACGACCCTATAGTCGTCAGACATGACGGTGGCGAGCCAACCTAGTCCCGGGGTCGTGGGGACGACCCTATAGTCGTCGGAGAAGTCGGCGGCGGGCCAACGTAGTCCCGGGGTCGTAGGGACGACCCTATAGTCGTCGGACATGTCGCCGGCTGGCCAACTTTGGCCCGTGGTCGTGGGGACGACCCTATAGTCGTCGGACATAACGGTGGCGGGCCAATCTAGTCCCGGGGTCGTGGGTACGACCCTATAGTCGTCGGACAAGTCGGCGGCTGGCCAACCTAGACCCGGGGTCGTGGGGACGACCCTATTGTCGTCGGACATGTCGGCGGCTGGCCATCTTTGGCCCGTGGTCGTGGGGACGACCCTATAGTCGTCGGACATGTCGCCGGCTGGCCAACTTTGGCCCGTGGTCGTGGGGACGACCCTATAGTCGTCGGACATAACGGTGGCGGGCCAATCTAGTCCCGGGGTTGTGGGGACGACCCTACAGTCGTCGGACATTTCGGCGGCTTGCCAACTTTGGCCCGGGGTCGTGGGGACGATCCAATAGTCGTCGGACATGTCGGCGGCTGGTCAACTTTGGCCCGTGGTCGTGGGGACGACCCTATAGTCGTTGGACATGTCAGCGGCTGGCCAACTTTGGCCCGGTGTCGTGGTGACGACCCAATAGTCGTCGGACATGTCGGCGGCTGGCCAACTTTGGCCCGGTGTCGTGGGGACGATCCGATAGTCGTTGGACATGACGGTGGCGGGCCAATCTAGTCCCGGGGTCGTGGGGACGACCCTATAGTCGTCGGACTTGTCGGTGGCGGGCCAATCTAGTCCGGAGGTCGTGGGGACGACCCTACAGTCGTCGGACATTTCGGCGGCTTGCCAACTTTGGCCCGGGGTCGTGGGGACGACCCTATAGTCGTCGGACTTGACGGTGGCGGGCCAATCTAGTCCCGGGGTTGCGGGGACGACCCTACAGTCGTCGGAAATTTCGGCGGCTTGCCAACTTTGGCCCGGGGTCGTGGGGACGACCCTATAGTCGTCGGACAAGTCGGCGGCGGGCCAACCTTGTCCCGCGGTCGTGGGGACGACCCTATAGTCGTCGGATATGTCGGCGGCTGGCCAACTTTGGCCCGGTGTCGTGGGGACGACTCTATAGTCGTCGGAAATGTCGGCGGCTGGCCAACCTGAACCCGGGGTCGTGGGGACGACCCTATTTTCGTCGGACATGACGGTGGCGGGCCAATCTAGTCTCGGGGTCGTGGGGACGATCCAATAGTCGTCGGACATGTTGGCGGCTGGTCAACTTTGGCCCGTGGTCGTGGGGACGACCCTATAGTCGTTGGACATGTCAGCGGCTGGCCAACTTTGGCCCGGTGTCGTGGGGACGACCCAATAGTCGTCGGACATGTCGGCGGCTGGCCAACTTTGGCCCGTGGTCGTGGGGACGATCCGATAGTCGTCGGGCAGGACGGTGGCGGGCCAATCTAGTCCCGGGGTCGTGGGGACGACACTATAGTCGTCGGACATGTCGGCGGCTGGTCAACATTGGCCCGTGGTCGTGGGGACGACCCGATAGTCGTCGGACATGACGGTGGCTGGCCAATCTAGTCCCAGGGTCGTGGGGACGACCCTATAGTCGTCGGACATGTCGGCGGCTGGCCAACTTTGGCCCGTGGTCGTGGGGACGATCCGATAGTCGTCGGACATGACGGTGGCGGGCCAATCTAGTCCCGGGGCCGCGGGGACGACCCTATAATCGTCGGACAAGTCGGCAGCTTGCCAACTTTGGCCCGGGGTCGTGGGGACGACCCTATAGTCGTCGGACATGTCGGCGGCTGGCCAACTTTGGCCCGGGGTCGTGGGGACGACCCTATAGTTGTCGGACTTGACGGTGGCGAGCCAACCTAGTCCCGGGGTCGTGGGGACGACCCTATAGTCGTCGGCCAAGTCGACGGCGGGCCAACCTAGTCCCGGGGTCGTGGGGATGACCCTATAGTCGTCGGACAAGTCGGCGGCGATCCCACCTAGTCGGGGGGTCGTGGGGACGACCCTATAGTCGTCGGACAAGTCGGCGGCCGGCCAACCTAGTCCGGGGGTCGTGGGGACGACCCTATAGTCGTCGGACATGTCGGCGCCTGGCCAACTTTGGCCCGTGGTCGTGGGGACGACCCTATAGTCGTCGGACATGTCGGCGGCTGGCCAACTTTGGCCCGTGGTCGTGGGGACGACCCTATAGTCGTCAGACATGACGGTGGCGAGCCAACCTAGTCCCGGGGTCGTGGGGACGACCCTATAGTCGTCGGACAAGTCGGCGGCGAGCCCACCTAGTCGGGGGGTCGTGGGGACGACCCTATAGTCGTCGGACAAGTCGGCGGCCGGCCAACCTAGTCCGGGGGTCGTGGGGACGACCCTATAGTCGTCGGACATGATGGTGGCGGGCCAGTCTAGTCCCGGGTCGTGGGGACGGCCCTATAGTCGTCGGACATGTCGGCGGCTGGCCAACTTTGGCCCGTGGTCGTGGGGACGACCCTATAGTCGTCGGAAATGTCGGTGGCTGTTCAACTTTGGCCTGGGGGTCGTGGGGACGACCCTATAGTCGTCGGACATGTCGGCGGGTGGCCAACTTTGGCCCGTGGTCGTGGGGACGACCCTATAGTCGTCGGAAATGTCGGTGGCTGTCCAACTTTGGCCCGGGGGTCGTGGTGACGACCCTATAGTCGTCGGACATGTCGGCGGCGAGCCAACATTGACCCGGGGTCGTGGGGACGACTCTATAGTCGTCGGACATGTCGGTGGCGGGCCAGTCTAGTCCCGGGTCGTGGGGACGACCCTATAGTCGTCGGACATGTCGGCGACTGGCCAACTTTGGCCCGTGGTCGTGGGGAGGACCCTATACTCGTCGGACAAGTCGGCATCGTACCAACCTAGTCCGGGGGTCGTGGGGACGACCCTATAGTGGGTCGGACATGACGGTGGCGGGCCAGTCTAGTCCCGGGTCATGGGGACGACCCTATAGTCGTCGGGCAAGTCGGCGGCTGGCCAACTTTGGCCCGTGGTCGTGGGGACGACCCTATAGTCGTCGGAAATGTCGGTGGCTGTTCAACTTTGGCCTGGGGGTCGTGGGGACGACCCTATAGTCGTCGGACAAGTCGGCGGCGGGCCAACCTTGTCCCGCGGTCGTGGGGACGACCCTATAGTCGTTGGACATGACGGCGGCTGGCCAACTTTGGCCCATGGTCGTGGGGACGACCCTATAGTCGTTGGACATGACGGTGGCGGGCCAATCTAGTCCCGGGGTCGTAGGGACGACCCTATAGTCGTCGGACATGTTGGCGGCTTGTCAACCTAGTCCCGGGGTTGTGGGGACGACCCTATAGTCGTTGGACATGACGGTGGCGGGCCAATCTAGTCCCGGGGTCGTAGGAACGACCCTATAGTCGTCGGACATGTCGGCGGCTTGCCAACTTTGGCCCGGGGTCTTGGGGACGACCCTATAGTCGTCGGACATGTCGGCGGCTGGCCAACCTAGTCCCGAGGTCGTGGGGACGACCCTATAGTCGTCGGACAAGTCGGCGAGGGGCCAACCTAGTCCCGGGGTCGTGGGGACGACCCTATATTCGTCGGACAAGCCGGCGGCTGGCCAACTTTGGCCCGTGGTCGTGGGGACGACCCTATAGTCGTCGGACAAGTCGGCGGCTGTCCAACTTTGGCCCGGGGTCGTGGGGACGACCCTATAGTTGTCGGACTTGACGGTGGCGGGCCAATCTAGTCCCGGGGTCGTGGGGACGACCCTATAGTCGTCAGACATGTCGGTGGCGAGCCAACCTAGTCCAGGGGTCGTGGGGACGACCCTATAGTCGTCGGACAAGTCGGCGGCGGGCCAACGTAGTCCCGGGGTCGTGGGGATGACCCTATAGTCGTCGGACAAGTCGGCGGCGAGCCCACCTAGTCGGGGGGTCGTGGGGACGACCCTATAGTCGTCGGACAAGTCGGCGGTCGGCCAACCTAGTCCGGGGGTCGTGGGGACGACCCTATAGTCGTCGGACATGACGGTGGCGGGCCAGTCTAGTCCCGGGTCGTGGGGACGACCCTATAGTCGTCGGACATGTCGGCGGCTGGCCAACTTTGGCCCGTGGTCGTGGGGACGACCCTATAGTCGTCGGACAAGACGGTGGCGGGCCAATCTAGTCCCGGGGTCGTGGGGACGACCCAATAGTCGTTGGACATTACGGCGGCTGGCCAACTTTGGCCCATGGTCGTGGGGACGACCCTATAGTCGTTGGACATGACGGTGGCGGGCCAATCTAGTCCCGGGGTCGTGGTGACGACCCTACAGTCGTCGGACATGTCGGCGGCTTGCCAAATTTGCCCGGGGTCGTGGGGACGACCCTATAGTCGTCGGACTTGACGGTGGCGGGCCAATCTAGTCCCGGGGTCGTGGGGACGACCCAATAGTCGTTGGACATTACGGCGGCTGGCCAACTTTGGCCCATGGTCGTGGGGACGACCCTATAGTCGTTGGACATGACGGTGGCGGGCCAATCTAGTCCCGGGGTCGTAGGGACGACCCTATAGTCGTCGGACATGTTGGCGGCTTGTCAACCTAGTCCCGGGGTTGTGGGGACGACCCTATAGTCGTTGGACATGACGGTGGCGGGCCAATCTAGTCCCGGGGTCGTAGGAACGACCCTATAGTCGTCGGACATGTCGGCGGCTTGCCAACTTTGGCCCGGGGTCTTGGGGACGACCCTATAGTCGTCGGACATGTCGGCGGCTGGCCAACCTAGTCCCGAGGTCGTGGGGACGACCCTGTAGTCGTCGGACAAGTCGGCGAGGGGCCAACCTAGTCCCGGGGTCGTGGGGACGACCCTATATTCGTCGGACAAGCCGGCGGCTGGCCAACTTTGGCCCGTGGTCGTGGGGACGACCCTATAGTCGTCGGACAAGTCGGCGGCTGTCCAACTTTGGCCCGGGGTCGTGGGGACGACCCTATAGTTGTCGGACTTGACGGTGGCGGGCCAATCTAGTCCCGGGGTCGTGGGGACGACCCTATAGTCGTCAGACATGTCGGTGGCGAGCCAACCTAGTCCCGGGGTCGTGGGGACGACCCTATAGTCGTCGGACAAGTCGGCGGCGGGCCAACCTAGTCCCGGGGTCGTGGGGATGACCCTATAGTCGTCGGACAAGTCGGCGGCGAGCCCACCTAGTCGGGGGGTCGTGGGGACGACCCTATAGTCGTCGGACAAGTCGGCGGCCGGCCAACCTAGTCCGGGGGTCGTGGGGACGACCCTATAGTCGTCGGACATGACGGTGGCGGGCCAGTCTAGTCCCGGGTCGTGGGGACGACCCTATAGTCGTCGGACATGTCGGCGACTGGCCAACTTTGGCCCGTGGTCGTGGGGACGACCCTATAGTCGTCGGACATGTCGGCGGCTGGCCAACTTTGGCCCGTGGTCGTGGGGACGACCCTATAGTCGTCAGACATGACGGTGGCGAGCCAACCTAGTCCCGGGGTCGTGGGGACGACCCTATAGTTGTCGGACAAGTCGGCGGCGAGCCCACCTAGTCGGGGGGTCGTGGGGACGACCCTATAGTCGTCGGACAAGTCGGCGGCCGGCCAACCTAGTCCGGGGGTCGTGGGGACGACCCTATAGTCGTCGGACATGTCGGCGGCTGGCTAACTTCGCCCGTGGTCGTGGGGACGACCCAATAGTCGTTGGACATATCGGCGGCTGGCCAACTTTGGCCCATGGTCGTGGGGACGACCCTATAGTCGTTGGACATGACGGTGGCGGGCCAATCTAGTCCCGGGGTCGTAGGGACGACCCTATAGTTGTCGGACATGTCGGCGGCTGGCCAACTTTGGCACGGTGTCGTGGGGACGACTCTATAGTCGTCGGAAATGTCGGCGGCTGACCAACCTGGACCCGGGGTCGTGGGGACGACCCTATTGTCGTCGGACATGACGGTGGCGGGCCAATCTAGTCTCGCGGTCGTGGGGACGACCCTATAATCGTCGGACATGACGGTGGCGGGCCAATCTAGTCCCGGGGTCGTGCGGACGACCCTATAGTCGTCGGACATGTCGGCGGCTGGCCAACTTTGGCCCGGTGTCGTGGGGACGACTCTATAGTCGTCGGAAATGTCGGCGGCTGGCCAACCTGGACCCGGGGTCGTGGGGACGACCCTATTGTCGTCGGACATGACGGTGGCGGGCCAATCTAGTCTCGGGAGTCGTGGGGACGACCCTATAGTCGTCGGACATGTCGGCGGCTGGCCAACTTTGGCCCGGGGTCGTGGGGACGACCCTATAGTCGTCGGACAAGACGGTGGCGGACCAATCTAGTCCCGGGGTCGTGGGGACGACCCTATAGTCGTGTGACATGACGGTGGCGGGCTAATCTAGTCCCGGGGTCGTGGGGACGACCCTATAGGCGTCGGACAAGACGGCGGCTGGACATCTTTGGCCCGTGGTCGTGGGGTCGACCCAATAGTGGTCGGACATGTCGGCGGCTGGCCAACCTAGTCCCGAGGTCGTGGGGACGACCCTATAGTCGTCGGACTTGACGGTGGCGGACCAACCTAGTCCCGGTGTCGTGGGGACGACCCTGTAGTCGAACATGTCGGCGGCTGGCCAACTTTGGCCCGTGGTCGTGGGGACGATCCAATAGTCGTCGGACATGACGGTGGCGGGCCAATCTAGTCCCGGGGTCGTGGGGACGACCCTATAGTCGTCGAACAAGTCGGCGGCGGGCCAAGCTTGTCCCGGGGTCGTGGGGACGACCCTATAATCGTCGGACATGACGGTGGCGGGCCAATCTAGTCCCGGGGTCGTGGGGACGACCCTATAGTCGTCGGACATGTCGGCGGCTGGCCAACTTTGGCCCGTGGTCGTGGGGACGATCCAATAGTCGTCGGAAATGTCGGCGGCTGGCCAGCTTTGGCCCGTGGTCGTGGGGACGACCCTATAGTCGTTGGAAATGTCAGCGGCTGGCCAACTTTGACCCGGTGTCGTGGGGACGACTCTATAGTCGTCGGATATGTCGGCGGCTGGCCAATCTAGTCCCGGGGTCGTGGGGACGACCTCATAATCTTCGGACATGTCGGCGGCTGGCCAACTTTGGCCCGTGGTCGTGGGGACGATCCAATAGTCGTCGGACATGTCGGCGGCTGGCTAGCTTTGGCCCGGGGTCGTAGGGACGACCCTATAGTCGTCGGACATGTCGGCGATTGGCCAACATTGGCCCGGGGTCGTGGGGACGACATTATAGTCGTCGGACATGTCGGCGGCTGGCCAACCTAGTCCCGAGGTCGTGGGGACGACCCTATAGTCGTCGGACTTGACGGTGGTGGGCCAATCTAGTCCGGGGTCGTGGGGACGACCCTACCGTCGTCGGACATTTCGGCGTCTGGCCAACTTTGGCCCGGGGTCGTGTGGACGACCCTATAGTGGTCGGACATGTCGGCGGGTGGCCAACCTAGTCCCGAGGTCGTGGGGATGACCCTATAGTCGTCGGACATGTCGGCGGCTTGCCAACTTTGGCCCGGGGTCGTGGGGACGATCGAATAGTCGACGGACATGTTGGCGGCTAGCCAACATTGGCCCGTGGTCGTGGGGACGACCCAATAGTCGTTGGAAATGTCAGCGGCTGGCCAACTTTGACCCGGGGTCGTGGGGACGACCCTATAGTCGTCGGACTTGACGGTGGCGGGCCAACTTTGGCCCGTGGTCGTGGGGACGATTCAATAGTCGTCGGACATGTCGGCGGCTGGCCAGCTTTGGCACGGTGTCGTGGGGACGACTCTATAGTCGTCGGAAATGTCGGCGGCTGACCAACCTGGACCCGGGGTCGTGGGGACGACCCTATTGTCGTCGGACAAGGCGGTGGCGGGCCAATCTAGTCCCGGGGTCGTGGGGACGACCCTATAGTCGTCGGACTTGTCGGTGGCGGGCCAATCTAGTCCGGGGGTCGTGGGGACGACCCTACAGTCGTCGGACATTTCGGCGGCTTGCCAACTTTGGCCCGGGGTCGTGGGGACGATCCAATAGTCGTCGGACATGTTGGCGGCTGGTCAACTTTGGCCCGTGGTCGTGGGGACGACCCTATAGTCGTTGGACATGTCAGCGGCTGGCCAACTTTGGCCCGGTGTCGTGGGGACGACCCAATAGTCGTCGGACATGTCGGCGGCTGGCCAACTTTGGCCCGTGGTCGTGGGGACGATCCGATAGTCGTTGGACATGACGGTGGCGGGCCAATCTAATCCCGGGGTCGTGGGGACGACCCTACAGTCGTCGGACATTTCGGCGGCTTGCCAACTTTGGCTCGGGGTCGTGGGGACGACCCTATAGTCGTCGGACTTGACGGTGGCGGGCCAATCTAGTCCCGGGGTTGTGGGGACGACCCTACAGTCGTCGGACATTTCGGCGGCTTGCCAACTTTGGCCCGGGGTCGTGGGGACGACCCTACAGTCGTCGGACATTTCGGCGTCTTGCCAACTTTGGCCCGGGGTCGTGTGGACGACCCTATAGTCGTCGGACATGTCGGCGGGTGGCCAACCTAGTCCCGAGGTCGTGTGGACGACCCTATAGTCGTCGGACATGTCGGCGGCTTGCCAACTTTGGCCCGGGGTCGTGGGGACGACCCTATAGTCGTCGGACTTGACGGTGGCGGGCCAATCTAGTCCCGGGGTTGTGGGGACGACCCTACAGTCGTCGGACATTTCGGCGGCTTGCCAACTTTGGCCCGGGGTCGTGGGGACGACCCTACAGTCGTCGGACATTTCGGCGTCTTGCCAACTTTGGCCCGGGGTCGTGTGGACGACCCTATAGTCGTCGGACATGTCGGCGGGTGGCCAACCTAGTCCCGAGGTCGTGGGGACGACCCTATAGTCGTCGGACATGTCGGCGGCTTGCCAACTTTGGCCCGGGGTCGTGGGGACGACCCTATAGTCGTCGGACTTGACGGTGGCGGGCCAATCTAGTCCCGGGGTTGTGGGGACGACCCTACAGTCGTCGGACATTTCGGCGGCT
Organism: Andrena praecox; assembly: GCA_963932275.1. Taxonomy (NCBI): domain Eukaryota; kingdom Metazoa; phylum Arthropoda; class Insecta; order Hymenoptera; family Andrenidae; genus Andrena; species Andrena praecox. The sequence continues at coordinate 616,306 of CAWVQO010000017.1, read as the reverse complement.
TGCCAACTTTGGCCCGGGGTCGTGGGGACGACCCTATAGTCGTCGGACATGACGGTGGCGGGCCAATCTAGTCTCGGGGTCGTGGGGACGACCCTATAGTCGTCGGACATGTCGGCGGCTGGCCAACTTTGGCCCGGGGTCGTGGGGACGACCCTATAGTCGTCGGACATGACGGTGGCGGGCCAATCTAGTCCCGGGGTCGTGGGGACGACCCTATAGTCGTCGGACATGTCGGCGGCTGGCCAACTTTGGCCCGTGGTCGTGGGGACGATCCAATAGTCGTCGGACATGTCGGCGGCTGGCCAACTTTGGCGCGTGGGCGTGGGGACGATCCGATTGTCGTCGGACATGTCGGCGGCTGGCCAACCTAGACCCGGGGTCGTGGGGACGACCCTATTGTCGTCGGACAAGGCGGTGGCGGGCCAATCTAGTCCCGGGGTCGTGGGGACGACCCTATTGTCGTCGGACAAGGAGGTGTCGGGCCAATCTAGTCCCGGGGTCGTGGGGACGACCCTATAGTCGTCGGACATGTCGGCGGCTGGCCAACTTTGGCCCGGGGTCGTGGAGACGAGCCTATAGTCGACGGACATGACGGTGGCGGGCCAGTCCAGTCCCGGGTCATGGGGACGGCCCTATAGTCGTCGGACAAGTCGGCGGCTGGCCAACTTTGGCCCGTGGTCGTGGGGACGACCCTATAGTCGTCAGACATGACGGTGGCGAGCCAACCTAGTCCCGGGGTCGTGGGGACGACCCTATAGTCGTCGGAGAAGTCGGCGGCGGGCCAACGTAGTCCCGGGGTCGTAGGGACGACCCTATAGTCGTCGGACATGTCGCCGGCTGGCCAACTTTGGCCCGTGGTCGTGGGGACGACCCTATAGTCGTCGGACATAACGGTGGCGGGCCAATCTAGTCCCGGGGTCGTGGGTACGACCCTATAGTCGTCGGACAAGTCGGCGGCTGGCCAACCTAGACCCGGGGTCGTGGGGACGACCCTATTGTCGTCGGACATGTCGGCGGCTGGCCATCTTTGGCCCGTGGTCGTGGGGACGACCCTATAGTCGTCGGACATGTCGCCGGCTGGCCAACTTTGGCCCGTGGTCGTGGGGACGACCCTATAGTCGTCGGACATAACGGTGGCGGGCCAATCTAGTCCCGGGGTTGTGGGGACGACCCTACAGTCGTCGGACATTTCGGCGGCTTGCCAACTTTGGCCCGGGGTCGTGGGGACGATCCAATAGTCGTCGGACATGTCGGCGGCTGGTCAACTTTGGCCCGTGGTCGTGGGGACGACCCTATAGTCGTTGGACATGTCAGCGGCTGGCCAACTTTGGCCCGGTGTCGTGGTGACGACCCAATAGTCGTCGGACATGTCGGCGGCTGGCCAACTTTGGCCCGGTGTCGTGGGGACGATCCGATAGTCGTTGGACATGACGGTGGCGGGCCAATCTAGTCCCGGGGTCGTGGGGACGACCCTATAGTCGTCGGACTTGTCGGTGGCGGGCCAATCTAGTCCGGAGGTCGTGGGGACGACCCTACAGTCGTCGGACATTTCGGCGGCTTGCCAACTTTGGCCCGGGGTCGTGGGGACGACCCTATAGTCGTCGGACTTGACGGTGGCGGGCCAATCTAGTCCCGGGGTTGCGGGGACGACCCTACAGTCGTCGGAAATTTCGGCGGCTTGCCAACTTTGGCCCGGGGTCGTGGGGACGACCCTATAGTCGTCGGACAAGTCGGCGGCGGGCCAACCTTGTCCCGCGGTCGTGGGGACGACCCTATAGTCGTCGGATATGTCGGCGGCTGGCCAACTTTGGCCCGGTGTCGTGGGGACGACTCTATAGTCGTCGGAAATGTCGGCGGCTGGCCAACCTGAACCCGGGGTCGTGGGGACGACCCTATTTTCGTCGGACATGACGGTGGCGGGCCAATCTAGTCTCGGGGTCGTGGGGACGATCCAATAGTCGTCGGACATGTTGGCGGCTGGTCAACTTTGGCCCGTGGTCGTGGGGACGACCCTATAGTCGTTGGACATGTCAGCGGCTGGCCAACTTTGGCCCGGTGTCGTGGGGACGACCCAATAGTCGTCGGACATGTCGGCGGCTGGCCAACTTTGGCCCGTGGTCGTGGGGACGATCCGATAGTCGTCGGGCAGGACGGTGGCGGGCCAATCTAGTCCCGGGGTCGTGGGGACGACACTATAGTCGTCGGACATGTCGGCGGCTGGTCAACATTGGCCCGTGGTCGTGGGGACGACCCGATAGTCGTCGGACATGACGGTGGCTGGCCAATCTAGTCCCAGGGTCGTGGGGACGACCCTATAGTCGTCGGACATGTCGGCGGCTGGCCAACTTTGGCCCGTGGTCGTGGGGACGATCCGATAGTCGTCGGACATGACGGTGGCGGGCCAATCTAGTCCCGGGGCCGCGGGGACGACCCTATAATCGTCGGACAAGTCGGCAGCTTGCCAACTTTGGCCCGGGGTCGTGGGGACGACCCTATAGTCGTCGGACATGTCGGCGGCTGGCCAACTTTGGCCCGGGGTCGTGGGGACGACCCTATAGTTGTCGGACTTGACGGTGGCGAGCCAACCTAGTCCCGGGGTCGTGGGGACGACCCTATAGTCGTCGGACAAGTCGACGGCGGGCCAACCTAGTCCCGGGGTCGTGGGGATGACCCTATAGTCGTCGGACAAGTCGGCGGCGATCCCACCTAGTCGGGGGGTCGTGGGGACGACCCTATAGTCGTCGGACAAGTCGGCGGCCGGCCAACCTAGTCCGGGGGTCGTGGGGACGACCCTATAGTCGTCGGACATGTCGGCGGCTGGCCAACTTTGGCCCGTGGTCGTGGGGACGACCCTATAGTCGTCGGACATGTCGGCGGCTGGCCAACTTTGGCCCGTGGTCGTGGGGACGACCCTATAGTCGTCAGACATGACGGTGGCGAGCCAACCTAGTCCCGGGGTCGTGGGGACGACCCTATAGTCGTCGGACAAGTCGGCGGCGAGCCCACCTAGTCGGGGGGTCGTGGGGACGACCCTATAGTCGTCGGACAAGTCGGCGGCCGGCCAACCTAGTCCGGGGGTCGTGGGGACGACCCTATAGTCGTCGGACATGATGGTGGCGGGCCAGTCTAGTCCCGGGTCGTGGGGACGGCCCTATAGTCGTCGGACATGTCGGCGGCTGGCCAACTTTGGCCCGTGGTCGTGGGGACGACCCTATAGTCGTCGGAAATGTCGGTGGCTGTTCAACTTTGGCCTGGGGGTCGTGGGGACGACCCTATAGTCGTCGGACATGTCGGCGGGTGGCCAACTTTGGCCCGTGGTCGTGGGGACGACCCTATAGTCGTCGGAAATGTCGGTGGCTGTCCAACTTTGGCCCGGGGGTCGTGGTGACGACCCTATAGTCGTCGGACATGTCGGCGGCGAGCCAACATTGACCCGGGGTCGTGGGGACGACTCTATAGTCGTCGGACATGTCGGTGGCGGGCCAGTCTAGTCCCGGGTCGTGGGGACGACCCTATAGTCGTCGGACATGTCGGCGACTGGCCAACTTTGGCCCGTGGTCGTGGGGAGGACCCTATACTCGTCGGACAAGTCGGCATCGTACCAACCTAGTCCGGGGGTCGTGGGGACGACCCTATAGTGGGTCGGACATGACGGTGGCGGGCCAGTCTAGTCCCGGGTCATGGGGACGACCCTATAGTCGTCGGGCAAGTCGGCGGCTGGCCAACTTTGGCCCGTGGTCGTGGGGACGACCCTATAGTCGTCGGAAATGACGGTGGCGGGCCAATCTAGTCCCGGGGTCGTGGGGACGACCCAACAGTCGTCGGACATGACGGTGGCGGGCCAGTCTAGTCCCGGGTCATGGAGACGACCCTATAGTCGTCGGACATGTCGGCGGCTGGCTAACTTCGCCCGTGGTCGTGGGGACGACCCAATAGTCGTTGGACATATCGGCGGCTGGCCAACTTTGGCCCATGGTCGTGGGGACGACCCTATAGTCGTTGGACATGACGGTGGCGGGCCAATCTAGTCCCGGGGTCGTAGGGACGACCCTATAGTCGTCGGACATGTCGGCAATTGGCCAACATTGGCCCGGGGTCGTGGGGACGACCCTATAGTCGTCGGAGAAGACGACGGCTTGACATCTTTGGCCCGCGGTCCTGGGGACGACCCTATAGTCGTCGGCCATTTCGGCGGCATGCCATCTTTGGCCCGGGGTCGTGGGGACGACCCTATAGTCGTCGGACATGTTGGCGACTTGTCAACCTAGTCCCGGGGTCGTGGGGACGACCCTATTGTCGTTGGACATGACGATGGCGGGCCAATCTAGTCCCGGGGTCGTGGGGACGACCCTATAGTCGTCGGAGATGGCAGCGATTGGCCAACATTGGCCCGGGGTCGTGGAGACGACCCTATAGTCGTCGGACATTTCGGCGGCTTGCCAACTTTGGCCCGGGGTCGTGGGGACAACTCTATAGTCGTCGGACATGTCGGCGGCTGGCCAACTTTGGCCCGTGGTCGTGGGGAGGACCCTATACTCGTCGGACAAGTCGGCGGCGTACCAACCTAGTCCGGGGGTCGTGGGGACGACCCTATAGTGGGTCGGACATGACGGTGGGGGGCCAGTCTAGTCCCGGGTCATGGGGACGACCCTATAGTCGTCGGGCAAGTCGGCGGCTGGCCCACTTTGGCCCGTGGTCGTGGGGACGACCCTATAGTCGTCGGAAATGACGGTGGCGGGCCAATCTAGTCCCGGGGTCGTGGGGACGACCCTACAGTCGTCGGACAAGTCGGCGGCGAGCCAATCTAGTCCCGCGGTCGTGGGGACGACCCTATAGTCGTCGGACAAGTCAGCGGCTGGCCAACATTGGCCCGTGGTCGTGGGGACGACCATATAGTCGTCGGACATGACGGTGGCGGGCCACTCTAGTCCCGGGTCGTGGGGACGACCCTATAGTCGTCGGACATGTCGGCGGCTGGCCAACTTTGGCCCGTGGTCGTGGGGACGACCCTATAGTCGTCAAACATGACGGTGGCGAGCCAACCTAGTCCCGGGGTCGTGGGGACGACCCTATAGTCGTCGGACAAGTCGGCGGCGAGCCCACCTAGTCGGGGGGTCGTGGGGACGACCCTATAGTCGTCGGACAAGTCGGCGGCCGGCCAACCTAGTCCGGGTGTCGTGGGGACGACCCTATAGTCGTCGGACATGACGGTGGCGGGCCAGTCTAGTCCCGGGTCGTGGGGACGACCCTATAGTCGTCGGACATGTCGGCGGCTGGCCAACTTTGGCCCGTGGTCGTGGGGACGACCCTATAGTCGTCGGAAATGTCGGTGGCTGTCCAACTTTGGCCCGGGGGTCGTGGGGACGACCCTATAGTCGTCGGACATGTCGGCGGCGAGCCAACATTGACCCGGGGTCGTGGGGACGACTGTATAGTCGTCGGACATGTCGGCGGCTGGCCGACCTAGCCCCGGGGTCGTGGGGGCGACCCTACAGTCGTCGGACATTTCGGCGGCTTGCCAACTTTGGCCCGGGGTCGTGGGGACGACTCTTCAGTCGTCGGACATGTCGGCGGCTGGCCAACGTAGGCCCGCTGTCGTGGGGACGACCCTATAGTCGTCGGACATGTCGGCGGCGGGCCAATCTAGTCCCGGGGTCGTGGGGACGACCCTATAGTCGTCGGACAAGACGGTGGCGGGCCAATCTAGTCCCGGGGTCGTGGGGACGACCCAATAGTCGTTGGACATTACGGCGGCTGGCCAACTTTGGCCCATGGTCGTGGGGACGACCCTATAGTCGTTGGACATGACGGTGGCGGGCCAATCTAGTCCCGGGGTCGTGGTGACGACCCTACAGTCGTCGGACATGTCGGCGGCTTGCCAAATTTGCCCGGGGTCGTGGGGACGACCCTATAGTCGTCGGACTTGACGGTGGCGGGCCAATCTAGTCCCGGGGTCGTGGGGACGACCCAATAGTCGTTGGACATTACGGCGGCTGGCCAACTTTGGCCCATGGTCGTGGGGACGACCCTATAGTCGTTGGACATGACGGTGGCGGGCCAATCTAGTCCCGGGGTCGTAGGGACGACCCTATAGTCGTCGGACATGTTGGCGGCTTGTCAACCTAGTCCCGGGGTTGTGGGGACGACCCTATAGTCGTTGGACATGACGGTGGCGGGCCAATCTAGTCCCGGGGTCGTAGGAACGACCCTATAGTCGTCGGACATGTCGGCGGCTTGCCAACTTTGGCCCGGGGTCTTGGGGACGACCCTATAGTCGTCGGACATGTCGGCGGCTGGCCAACCTAGTCCCGAGGTCGTGGGGACGACCCTATAGTCGTCGGACAAGTCGGCGAGGGGCCAACCTAGTCCCGGGGTCGTGGGGACGACCCTATATTCGTCGGACAAGCCGGCGGCTGGCCAACTTTGGCCCGTGGTCGTGGGGACGACCCTATAGTCGTCGGACAAGTCGGCGGCTGTCCAACTTTGGCCCGGGGTCGTGGGGACGACCCTATAGTTGTCGGACTTGACGGTGGCGGGCCAATCTAGTCCCGGGGTCGTGGGGACGACCCTATAGTCGTCAGACATGTCGGTGGCGAGCCAACCTAGTCCAGGGGTCGTGGGGACGACCCTATAGTCGTCGGACAAGTCGGCGGCGGGCCAACCTAGTCCCGGGGTCGTGGGGATGACCCTATAGTCGTCGGACAAGTCGGCGGCGAGCCCACCTAGTCGGGGGGTCGTGGGGACGACCCTATAGTCGTCGGACAAGTCGGCGGCCGGCCAACCTAGTCCGGGTGTCGTGCGGACGACCCTATAGTCGTCGGACATGACGGTGGCGGGCCAGTCTAGTCCCGGGTCGTGGGGACGACCCTATAGTCGTCGGACATGTCGGCGGCTGGCCAACTTTGGCCCGTGGTCGTGGGGACGACCCTATAGTCGTCGGAAATGTCGGTGGCTGTCCAACTTTGGCCCGGGGGTCGTGGGGACGACCCTATAGTCGTCGGACATGTCGGCGGCGAGCCAACATTGACCCGGGGTCGTGGGGACGACTGTATAGTCGTCGGACATGTCGGCGGCTGGCCGACCTAGCCCCGGGGTCGTGGGGGCGACCCTACAGTCGTCGGACATTTCGGCGGCTTGCCAACTTTGGCCCGGGGTCGTGGGGACGACTCTTCAGTCGTCGGACATGTCGGCGGCTGGCCAACGTAGGCCCGCTGTCGTGGGGACGACCCTATAGTCGTCGGACATGTCGGCGGCGGGCCAATCTAGTCCCGGGGTCGTGGGGACGACCCTATAGTCGTCGGACAAGACGGTGGCGGGCCAATCTAGTCCCGGGGTCGTGGGGACGACCCAATAGTCGTTGGACATTACGGCGGCTGGCCAACTTTGGCCCATGGTCGTGGGGACGACCCTATAGTCGTTGGACATGACGGTGGCGGGCCAATCTAGTCCCGGGGTCGTGGTGACGACCCTACAGTCGTCGGACATGTCGGCGGCTTGCCAAATTTGCCCGGGGTCGTGGGGACGACCCTATAGTCGTCGGACTTGACGGTGGCGGGCCAATCTAGTCCCGGGGTCGTGGGGACGACCCAATAGTCGTTGGACATTACGGCGGCTGGCCAACTTTGGCCCATGGTCGTGGGGACGACCCTATAGTCGTTGGACATGACGGTGGCGGGCCAATCTAGTCCCGGGGTCGTAGGGACGACCCTATAGTCGTCGGACATGTTGGCGGCTTGTCAACCTAGTCCCGGGGTTGTGGGGACGACCCTATAGTCGTTGGACATGACGGTGGCGGGCCAATCTAGTCCCGGGGTCGTAGGAACGACCCTATAGTCGTCGGACATGTCGGCGGCTTGCCAACTTTGGCCCGGGGTCTTGGGGACGACCCTATAGTCGTCGGACATGTCGGCGGCTGGCCAACCTAGTCCCGAGGTCGTGGGGACGACCCTATAGTCGTCGGACAAGTCGGCGAGGGGCCAACCTAGTCCCGGGGTCGTGGGGACGACCCTATATTCGTCGGACAAGCCGGCGGCTGGCCAACTTTGGCCCGTGGTCGTGGGGACGACCCTATAGTCGTCGGACAAGTCGGCGGCTGTCCAACTTTGGCCCGGGGTCGTGGGGACGACCCTATAGTTGTCGGACTTGACGGTGGCGGGCCAATCTAGTCCCGGGGTCGTGGGCACGACCCTATAGTCGTCAGACATGTCGGTGGCGAGCCAACCTAGTCCAGGGGTCGTGGGGACGACCCTATAGTCGTCGGACAAGTCGGCGGCGGGCCAACCTAGTCCCGGGGTCGTGGGGATGACCCTATAGTCGTCGGACAAGTCGGCGGCGAGCCCACCTAGTCGGGGGGTCGTGGGGACGACCCTATAGTCGTCGGACAAGACGGTGGCGGGCCAATCTAGTCCCGGGGTCGTGGGGACGACCCAATAGTCGTTGGACATTACGGCGGCTGGCCAACTTTGGCCCATGGTCGTGGGGACGACCCTATAGTCGTTGGACATGACGGTGGCGGGCCAATCTAGTCCCGGGGTCGTGGTGACGACCCTACAGTCGTCGGACATGTCGGCGGCTTGCCAAATTTGCCCGGGGTCGTGGGGACGACCCTATAGTCGTCGGACTTGACGGTGGCGGGCCAATCTAGTCCCGGGGTCGTGGGGACGACCCAATAGTCGTTGGACATTACGGCGGCTGGCCAACTTTGGCCCATGGTCGTGGGGACGACCCTATAGTCGTTGGACATGACGGTGGCGGGCCAATCTAGTCCCGGGGTCGTAGGGACGACCCTATAGTCGTCGGACATGTTGGCGGCATGTCAACCTAGTCCCGGGGTTGTGGGGACGACCCTATAGTCGTTGGACATGACGGTGGCGGGCCAATCTAGTCCCGGGGTCGTAGGAACGACCCTATAGTCGTCGGACATGTCGGCGGCTTGCCAACTTTGGCCCGGGGTCTTGGGGACGACCCTATAGTCGTCGGACATGTCGGCGGCTGGCCAACCTAGTCCCGAGGTCGTGGGGACGACCCTGTAGTCGTCGGACAAGTCGGCGAGGGGCCAACCTAGTCCCGGGGTCGTGGGGACGACCCTATATTCGTCGGACAAGCCGGCGGCTGGCCAACTTTGGCCCGTGGTCGTGGGGACGACCCTATAGTCGTCGGACAAGTCGGCGGCTGTCCAACTTTGGCCCGGGGTCGTGGGGACGACCCTATAGTTGTCGGACTTGACGGTGGCGGGCCAATCTAGTCCCGGGGTCGTGGGGACGACCCTATAGTCGTCAGACATGTCGGTGGCGAGCCAACCTAGTCCCGGGGTCGTGGGGACGACCCTATAGTCGTCGGACAAGTCGGCGGCGGGCCAACCTAGTCCCGGGGTCGTGGGGATGACCCTATAGTCGTCGGACAAGTCGGCGGCGAGCCCACCTAGTCGGGGGGTCGTGGGGACGACCCTATAGTCGTCGGACAAGTCGGCGGCCGGCCAACCTAGTCCGGGGGTCGTGGGGACGACCCTATAGTCGTCGGACATGACGGTGGCGGGCCAGTCTAGTCCCGGGTCGTGGGGACGACCCTATAGTCGTCGGACATGTCGGCGGCTGGCCAACTTTGGCCCGTGGTCGTGGGGACGACCCTATAGTCGTCGGACATGTCGGCGGCTGGCCAACTTTGGCCCGTGGTCGTGGGGACGACCCTATAGTCGTCAGACATGACGGTGGCGAGCCAACCTAGTCCCGGGGTCGTGGGGACGACCCTATAGTCGTCGGACAAGTCGGCGGCGAGCCCACCTAGTCGGGGGGTCGTGGGGACGACCCTATAGTCGTCGGACAAGTCGGCGGCCGGCCAACCTAGTCCGGGGGTCGTGGGGACGACCCTATAGTCGTCGGACATGTCGGCGGCTGGCTAACTTCGCCCGTGGTCGTGGGGACGACCCAATAGTCGTTGGACATATCGGCGGCTGGCCAACTTTGGCCCATGGTCGTGGGGACGACCCTATAGTCGTTGGACATGACGGTGGCGGGCCAATCTAGTCCCGGGGTCGTAGGGACGACCCTATAGTCGTCGGACATGTCGGCAATTGGCCAACATTGGCCCGGGGTCGTGGGGACGACCCTATAGTCGTCGGAGAAGACGACGGCTTGACATCTTTGGCCCGCGGCCCTGGGGACGACCCTATAGTCGTCGGCCATTTCGGCGGCATGCCATCTTTGGCCCGGGGTCGTGGGGACGACCCTATAGTCGTCGGACATGTTGGCGACTTGTCAACCTAGTCCCGGGGTCGTGGGGACGACCCAATAGTCGTTGGACATTACGGCGGCTGGCCAACTTTGGCCCATGGTCGTGGGGACGACCCTATAGTCGTTGTACATGACGGTGGCGGGCCAATCTAGTCCCGGGGTCGTAGGGACGACCCTATAGTCGTCGGACATGTTGGCGGCTTGTCAACCTAGTCCCGGGGTTGTGGGGACGACCCTATAGTCGTTGGACATGACGGTGGCGGGCCAATCTAGTCCCGGGGTCGTAGGAACGACCCTATAGTCGTCGGACATGTCGGCGGCTTGCCAACTTTGGCCCGGGGTCTTGGGGACGACCCTATAGTCGTCGGACATGTCGGCGGCTGGCCAACCTAGTCCCGAGGTCGTGGGGACGACCCTATAGTCGTCGGACAAGTCGGCGAGGGGCCAACCTAGTCCCGGGGTCGTGGGGACGACCCTATATTCGTCGGACAAGCCGGCGGCTGGCCAACTTTGGCCCGTGGTCGTGGGGACGACCCTATAGTCGTCGGACAAGTCGGCGGCTGTCCAACTTTGGCCCGGGGTCGTGGGGACGACCCTATAGTTGTCGGACTTGACGGTGGCGGGCCAATCTAGTCCCGGGGTCGTGGGGACGACCCTATAGTCGTCAGACATGTCGGTGGCGAGCCAACCTAGTCCAGGGGTCGTGGGGACGACCCTATAGTCGTCGGACAAGTCGGCGGCGGGCCAACCTAGTCCCGGGGTCGTGGGGATGACCCTATAGTCGTCGGACAAGTCGGCGGCGAGCCCACCTAGTCGGGGGGTCGTGGGGACGACCCTATAGTCGTCGGACAAGTCGGCGGTCGGCCAACCTAGTCCGGGGGTCGTGGGGACGACCCTATAGTCGTCGGACATGACGGTGGCGGGCCAGTCTAGTCCCGGGTCGTGGGGACGACCCTATAGTCGTCGGACATGTCGGCGGCTGGCCAACTTTGGCCCGTGGTCGTGGGGACGACCCTATAGTCGTCGGACAAGACGGTGGCGGGCCAATCTAGTCCCGGGGTCGTGGGGACGACCCAATAGTCGTTGGACATTACGGCGGCTGGCCAACTTTGGCCCATGGTCGTGGGGACGACCCTATAGTCGTTGGACATGACGGTGGCGGGCCAATCTAGTCCCGGGGTCGTGGTGACGACCCTACAGTCGTCGGACATGTCGGCGGCTTGCCAAATTTGCCCGGGGTCGTGGGGACGACCCTATAGTCGTCGGACTTGACGGTGGCGGGCCAATCTAGTCCCGGGGTCGTGGGGACGACCCAATAGTCGTTGGACATTACGGCGGCTGGCCAACTTTGGCCCATGGTCGTGGGGACGACCCTATAGTCGTTGGACATGACGGTGGCGGGCCAATCTAGTCCCGGGGTCGTAGGGACGACCCTATAGTCGTCGGACATGTTGGCGGCTTGTCAACCTAGTCCCGGGGTTGTGGGGACGACCCTATAGTCGTTGGACATGACGGTGGCGGGCCAATCTAGTCCCGGGGTCGTAGGAACGACCCTATAGTCGTCGGACATGTCGGCGGCTTGCCAACTTTGGCCCGGGGTCTTGGGGACGACCCTATAGTCGTCGGACATGTCGGCGGCTGGCCAACCTAGTCCCGAGGTCGTGGGGACGACCCTGTAGTCGTCGGACAAGTCGGCGAGGGGCCAACCTAGTCCCGGGGTCGTGGGGACGACCCTATATTCGTCGGACAAGCCGGCGGCTGGCCAACTTTGGCCCGTGGTCGTGGGGACGACCCAATAGTCGTTGGACATATCGGCGGCTGGCCAACTTTGGCCCATGGTCGTGGGGACGACCCTATAGTCGTTGGACATGACGGTGGCGGGCCAATCTAGTCCCGGGGTCGTAGGGACGACCCTATAGTCGTCGGACATGTCGGCAATTGGCCAACATTGGCCCGGGGTCGTGGGGACGACCCTATAGTCGTCGGAGAAGACGACGGCTTGACATCTTTGGCCCGCGGCCCTGGGGACGACCCTATAGTCGTCGGCCATTTCGGCGGCATGCCATCTTTGGCCCGGGGTCGTGGGGACGACCCTATAGTCGTCGGACATGTTGGCGACTTGTCAACCTAGTCCCGGGGTCGTGGGGACGACCCAATAGTCGTTGGACATGACGGCGGCTGGCCAACTTTGGCCCATGGTCGTGGGGACGACCCTATAGTCGTTGGACATGACGGTGGCGGGCCAATCTAGTCCCGGGGTCGTAGGGACGACCCTATAGTCGTCGGACATGTTGGCGGCTTGTCAACCTAGTCCCGGGGTTGTGGGGACGACCCTATAGTCGTTGGACATGACGGTGGCGGGCCAATCTAGTCCCGGGGTCGTAGGAACGACCCTATAGTCGTCGGACATGTCGGCGGCTTGCCAACTTTGGCCCGGGGTCTTGGGGACGACCCTATAGTCGTCGGACATGTCGGCGGCTGGCCAACCTAGTCCCGAGGTCGTGGGGACGACCCTATAGTCGTCGGACAAGTCGGCGAGGGGCCAACCTAGTCCCGGGGTCGTGGGGACGACCCTATATTCGTCGGACAAGCCGGCGGCTGGCCAACTTTGGCCCGTGGTCGTGGGGACGACCCTATAGTCGTCGGACAAGTCGGCGGCTGTCCAACTTTGGCCCGGGGTCGTGGGGACGACCCTATAGTTGTCGGACTTGACGGTGGCGGGCCAATCTAGTCCCGGGGTCGTGGGGACGACCCTATAGTCGTCAGACATGTCGGTGGCGAGCCAACCTAGTCCAGGGGTCGTGGGGACGACCCTATAGTCGTCGGACAAGTCGGCGGCGGGCCAACCTAGTCCCGGGGTCGTGGGGATGACCCTATAGTCGTCGGACAAGTCGGCGGCGAGCCCACCTAGTCGGGGGGTCGTGGGGACGACCCTATAGTCGTCGGACAAGTCGGCGGTCGGCCAACCTAGTCCGGGGGTCGTGGGGACGACCCTATAGTCGTCGGACATGACGGTGGCGGGCCAGTCTAGTCCCGGGTCGTGGGGACGACCCTATAGTCGTCGGACATGTCGGCGGCTGGCCAACTTTGGCCCGTGGTCGTGGGGACGACCCTATAGTCGTCGGACAAGACGGTGGCGGGCCAATCTAGTCCCGGGGTCGTGGGGACGACCCAATAGTCGTTGGACATTACGGCGGCTGGCCAACTTTGGCCCATGGTCGTGGGGACGACCCTATAGTCGTTGGACATGACGGTGGCGGGCCAATCTAGTCCCGGGGTCGTGGTGACGACCCTACAGTCGTCGGACATGTCGGCGGCTTGCCAAATTTGCCCGGGGTCGTGGGGACGACCCTATAGTCGTCGGACTTGACGGTGGCGGGCCAATCTAGTCCCGGGGTCGTGGGGACGACCCAATAGTCGTTGGACATTACGGCGGCTGGCCAACTTTGGCCCATGGTCGTGGGGACGACCCTATAGTCGTTGGACATGACGGTGGCGGGCCAATCTAGTCCCGGGGTCGTAGGGACGACCCTATAGTCGTCGGACATGTTGGCGGCTTGTCAACCTAGTCCCGGGGTTGTGGGGACGACCCTATAGTCGTTGGACATGACGGTGGCGGGCCAATCTAGTCCCGGGGTCGTAGGAACGACCCTATAGTCGTCGGACATGTCGGCGGCTTGCCAACTTTGGCCCGGGGTCTTGGGGACGACCCTATAGTCGTCGGACATGTCGGCGGCTGGCCAACCTAGTCCCGAGGTCGTGGGGACGACCCTGTAGTCGTCGGAAAAGTCGGCGAGGGGCCAACCTAGTCCCGGGGTCGTGGGGACGACCCTATATTCGTCGGACAAGCCGGCGGCTGGCCAACTTTGGCCCGTGGTCGTGGGGACGACCCTATAGTCGTCGGACAAGTCGGCGGCTGTCCAACTTTGGCCCGGGGTCGTGGGGACGACCCTATAGTTGTCGGACTTGACGGTGGCGGGCCAATCTAGTCCCGGGGTCGTGGGGACGACCCTATAGTCGTCAGACATGTCGGTGGCGAGCCAACCTAGTCCCGGGGTCGTGGGGACGACCCTATAGTCGTCGGACAAGTCGGCGGCGGGCCAACCTAGTCCCGGGGTCGTGGGGATGACCCTATAGTCGTCGGACAAGTCGGCGGCGAGCCCACCTAGTCGGGGGGTCGTGGGGACGACCCTATAGTCGTCGGACAAGTCGGCGGCCGGCCAACCTAGTCCGGGGGTCGTGGGGACGACCCTATAGTCGTCGGACATGACGGTGGCGGGCCAGTCTAGTCCCGGGTCGTGGGGACGACCCTATAGTCGTCGGACATGTCGGCGGCTGGCCAACTTTGGCCCGTGGTCGTGGGGACGACCCTATAGTCGTCAGACATGACGGTGGCGAGCCAACCTAGTCCCGGGGTCGTGGGGACGACCCTATAGTTGTCGGACAAGTCGGCGGCGAGCCCACCTAGTCGGGGGGTCGTGGGGACGACCCTATAGTCGTCGGACAAGTCGGCGGCCGGCCAACCTAGTCCGGGGGTCGTGGGGACGACCCTATAGTCGTCGGACATGTCGGCGGCTGGCTAACTTCGCCCGTGGTCGTGGGGACGACCCAATAGTCGTTGGACATATCGGCGGCTGGCCAACTTTGGCCCATGGTCGTGGGGACGACCCTATAGTCGTTGGACATGACGGTGGCGGGCCAATCTAGTCCCGGGGTCGTAGGGACGACCCTATAGTTGTCGGACATGTCGGCGGCTGGCCAACTTTGGCACGGTGTCGTGGGGACGACTCTATAGTCGTCGGAAATGTCGGCGGCTGACCAACCTGGACCCGGGGTCGTGGGGACGACCCTATTGTCGTCGGACATGACGGTGGCGGGCCAATCTAGTCTCGCGGTCGTGGGGACGACCCTATAATCGTCGGACATGACGGTGGCGGGCCAATCTAGTCCCGGGGTCGTGCGGACGACCCTATAGTCGTCGGACATGTCGGCGGCTGGCCAACTTTGGCCCGGTGTCGTGGGGACGACTCTATAGTCGTCGGAAATGTCGGCGGCTGGCCAACCTGGACCCGGGGTCGTGGGGACGACCCTATTGTCGTCGGACATGACGGTGGCGGGCCAATCTAGTCTCGGGAGTCGTGGGGACGACCCTATAGTCGTCGGACATGTCGGCGGCTGGCCAACTTTGGCCCGGGGTCGTGGGGACGACCCTATAGTCGTCGGACAAGACGGTGGCGGACCAATCTAGTCCCGGGGTCGTGGGGACGACCCTATAGTCGTGTGACATGACGGTGGCGGGCTAATCTAGTCCCGGGGTCGTGGGGACGACCCTATAGGCGTCGGACAAGACGGCGGCTGGACATCTTTGGCCCGTGGTCGTGGGGTCGACCCAATAGTGGTCGGACATGTCGGCGGCTGGCCAACCTAGTCCCGAGGTCGTGGGGACGACCCTATAGTCGTCGGACTTGACGGTGGCGGACCAACCTAGTCCCGGTGTCGTGGGGACGACCCTGTAGTCGAACATGTCGGCGGCTGGCCAACTTTGGCCCGTGGTCGTGGGGACGATCCAATAGTCGTCGGACATGACGGTGGCGGGCCAATCTAGTCCCGGGGTCGTGGGGACGAGCCTATAGTCGTCGAACAAGTCGGCGGCGGGCCAAGCTTGTCCCGGGGTCGTGGGGACGACCCTATAATCGTCGGACATGACGGTGGCGGGCCAATCTAGTCCCGGGGTCGTGGGGACGACCCTATAGTCGTCGGACATGTCGGCGGCTGGCCAACTTTGGCCCGTGGTCGTGGGGACGATCCAATAGTCGTCGGAAATGTCGGCGGCTGGCCAGCTTTGGCCCGTGGTCGTGGGGACGACCCTATAGTCGTTGGAAATGTCAGCGGCTGGCCAACTTTGACCCGGTGTCGTGGGGACGACTCTATAGTCGTCGGATATGTCGGCGGCTGGCCAATCTAGTCCCGGGGTCGTGGGGACGACCTCATAATCTTCGGACATGTCGGCGGCTGGCCAACTTTGGCCCGTGGTCGTGGGGACGATCCAATAGTCGTCGGACATGTCGGCGGCTGGC
>CAWVQO010000016.1:12500-17036 GCA_963932275.1 Andrena praecox | reverse complement strand
CTATACCCAGTTCCGACGATCGATTTGCACGTCAGAATCGCTACGGACCTCCATCAGGGTTTCCCCTGACTTCGTCCTGACCAGGCATAGTTCACCATCTTTCGGGTCCCAACGTGTACGCTCTAGGTGCGCCTCTTCTCGCAATGAGAACGAGACGCCCCGGGAGTGCGAGGCCGCATCGTAACGCGGCCGATCCTCCCTCGGTCGACGCGAAGGTCGACCTTCACTTTCATTCCGCCTTTAGGTTTCTTTCTCCCAATGACTCGCGCACATGTTAGACTCCTTGGTCCGTGTTTCAAGACGGGTCCTGAGAGTACCCAAAGCAGTAGCGTCGCCGACCGGTAATTCGAAGCTTGGCCAGTCCAAGGACACCGCCTGCTAACAGCTGGCCAGGCCCGGGGACGGCACCAGGTCCGTGCCTCCGGGTAAGAACTGACCGGGCTTGCGGCGGGCCTGACGCACACACATTCGAAAATGGATTGGTTGCGGCCCGATACCGTCAGAGTACCGTCGCGCAGCCGGCCGGGCGGCCGAGGGTCTGTCGCGTGCTCTGGGAGCAACGAAACAGGCAACCGCTCGGGCCGTAGACCGACACGCAACGGGTCGCGACGTTCTACTAGGGGAGAAGTGCACGACTACGTGGCCGGAACATTCGCCGCCGGTGGTGTACCCTCGGTAATGGTACCACGAAGGTCCACACCCGGAGTATCGCGCACCGACGGGAGCCAGCCTCGTCGACGATGAATCTCCCCATTCGATCTTTTGGGTTTCTCAGGTTTACCCCTGAACGGTTTCACGTACTCTTGAACTCTCTCTTCAAAGTTCTTTTCAACTTTCCCTCACGGTACTTGTTCGCTATCGGTCTCGTGGTTGTATTTAGCCTTAGATGGAGTTTACCACCCACTTAGGGTTGCACTCTCAAGCAACCCGACTCTATGGAGAGATCCTCCCGAAACGCGTACCGGTCGCTACGGGCCTGGCACCCTCTGCGGGTAAGTGGCCCCATTCAAGATGGACTTGGACGCGGTGCGACGTCACGGGATAAACGGATCCTCCTGAACACTACAATTCCCTGCGGCGGAACCGCGGGATTCAGTGCTGGGCTAATTCCTGTTCGCTCGCCGCTACTAAGGAAATCCTTGTTAGTTTCTTTTCCTCCGCTTAGTAATATGCTTAAATTCAGCGGGTAATCTCGCCTACTCTGAGGTCGTCGTCAATCGTTTTATTATATATTTGTGCCACCAGAGAAAAATAGGCTGAGAGAGACCGTGAAATGAAGAGAAGATATTTTGGAGAAGCGCGCGCGCGCGCTGCCTCCGGAATTATAAAATCGTGCTCCCTCTTTTGGATATTATTGTACCTCGAACGGGTCTCCCGGCGGGAGTACGGGGTGTGCGCGTAGTGGCGGTATCATCCCCGTACACATCCCGGCTCGTAGCCCGACGACGACGGATCGATGTGGATCGATCTCGTTGTATTATATATCCAGAGGTGCCATCGCACGATTCCAGAGGAAAGGTGTCTTTTCGTCGCGCACCGTCGATTCGATCCGCGAGACACTCGCGGAACGAGCACCGGTTTTTACTTTAACGTCCGTCCGCTATATTAGCTTTGAGATTCCGCTGTCCCTCACGCCTCGAGCAGTGTGACTCGAGCAGAGGGAACCGCCGAAAAATAAGCTTTTCCGTGGACTGGACGACCGGTGAGACGCGCGGTGGTCTCGTACACGATCGACCAACAACGCGACAAAGACAATGCGGCGCGCGATCGGGGAGACTCGTTCTTCCATTCTACGAATGAAGAGTCTCTCCCTCTCTTGCGCATTTCGCGCGGCATCAGCGCCTCTCGGTTCGTCGAAAGTTCCAGAAATCGCTCAGCCGCGCCAAGGAGGATTCCGGGGGTACAGAAACGTTAAGAAAAGCGACGAGTGTGGAGCAATCTCTCTTCATCGGATGTTTGGCGCAAACACTCTTTTGTGTGTCGACGGAACGTGGCCATAGGGAGAAAATGAATAGGGCTAGGCGAGGACACGCGCAACTACGGGGAAATACATCGACCCGATATCCTGTTGACGCGTGGTTTATTTATCATCCCGCACAGCGCCTCTATTTTCTCATTGTACACCCTTGGATCTTCACGGCGTCCCGAAGAACGAGTGTGTGTTGCGCCCTCGGTGTTATATAGATTGACTGACAACACTTCTCTCACTTGTCAACGACGACCCTCCTCTTTATAAAATCCCTGGGGCCGCGTGAACCCGACGATATAGATCGATCGGCGCACGATATGCCGCGCACTGCTCTTTCCTCTCTTCTCTATCATCTCTCGCTGCTGCTCTCCCCTTTTCTCTTTGGTCTCTTTCTCAGGACAAATTTTTCATTTCAGGCGACGTCGGGAGCACGGTAAAAGATCTCGCGCGGAACGTGAAGGCAAATCTACACACACCCCGGTGCGAGCGGAGAGGCTGCTCTGTGTGTGATGATCCAGGGAGCGGTGCCAAGCACACGGGCGGTCGTTGTAAAACAACGACGCACGACGCCGTGAAAGCACGCACGCGAGTCCGCACGATCATTCTCATCACATTCGCCTCTCTCTGCTTCTCGCACGGGAGAGAGAGAGTACACGCTTCACGCGATTCTCACGCGAGCCGTGGCAAACACCGACGAACGGCCCAACTTTCGCTCGTACGTCGCGTATCTCGCGTGTACCATCGACCCGACTCCGAAACGCGTTACATCGTCGGAAACGCGAGACGGCGAGGATGATATTATATACGGAGAACCGACGCAAGCAGTCTTTTGTATGCGATAACGACCCTCAGCCAGGCGTGGTCCAGGAATTGTATCCGTGGACCGCAATGTGCGTTCGAAATGTCGATGTTCATGTGTCCTGCAGTTCACACGTTGACGCGCAATTAGCTGCGTTCTTCATCGACCCACGAGCCAAGTGATCCACCGTTCAGGGTAATCGTGTTATTAAATATGTTCGTTATATCTTTGTTCTCGGTTCGGATGAAGCCGAGGCCCGTGGCGCCTCCAACCAGCGCGCGAAGGAGGTCCGGGCGTCGCCAGCGTTGACGACACTGTGTGAGATTTGTGTCCAGGACGGGAACCGTCGAAGCGTAACGCGGAAACACCGCGCGACACGTCCGACGGCCGAGCGTACAAATTCATTTAAAAACCTTCGAGATACACGGATTACGAGAACCGTAAAATCGCGTACTCTGCGGGCGGGCCACCGCACGCGTCAGCGTCCTCCCCACACGCTCCCCCGAGAGCGGACGCACGGCCGGGGCTTCGATCGGTCCAATCGGACTTTCGCTATCGAAGCTTCACAGCCGGTCCTTTTTTGGCTATCGGGGCGCGATTAAGCGAGCGGTACCGGGGACGCACGTCCACGCGATGGATGTGCGAGCCGCCCTAGGTTACCCGCCGGGTCCTCTCCGAGGAGAGGGTCCGTCGTGTCACAGGACTTCTTTTCGGAGAGCGCGACCAAAACTGAGGAAGCGGGATGCGAGTGGAAGAAGCGTCGTGTCGAGAGAGAGAGATCGCGAAACGTCGCGAAGCACAGGAGGCTTCGACGGCGGCTCGTTCCTCTGCCCTCTCCTCTCTCGCGCGCTTTACTTAACCCCACTCGGGGCGCTTGCGGTGTGTTTTCATCCCTGTCTTGGGTCGCGAGTGACTCTCCTTTCTCGATACGAGCGTACACGCTCGCGCAGACACACGCGCAGACGGTAAGTATCGTGTGTACATAACACGGCGGCACACGCCTCCGATACGAGGTGAACGCGAATCGACGAGGCGGCGGATTACCGGAGGCACGATCGCAACGACGGGTCTTGTTTTGCTTCCCGATCCAGTTAACGACGGCCTCTCGAGAAACCTCGCGCGAGCGCACTCGTGATTGCGTTCGTATTATCGTCCCGTTCTCATAGAGGGGGCGCCGCGGTCTGGCGGTCTGGCGCGCTTCGGCTCTTTGCGCTTCACCGATGGCAGCGGACGGGAGCGTCGCGGTGAGAAACCAGGTTCTCCGTCCGTAGCGACCTCCGCGGCGTAAGCCGTGCCACGCGGTGCTATAATATATACAGAAATGCGTTCGCATTTCGTTTTTGGTATCTGTTTAAATGCATCCGCATTTAGTTTTTGGTATCTGTTTATAAATGCATTCGCATTTATATTAGTTTTTGCATAGTTACGATTCAAGCTTTTTGCTTTTTTGCTCTCTGAGCCTTGTTAATGATCCTTCCGCAGGTTCACCTACGGAAACCTTGTTACGACTTTTACTTCCTCTAAATGATCAAGTTTGGTCATCTTCCCGGCAACATCGGCAATGCCGAGACATTGCCGCGCACCAGTCCGAAGACCTCACTAAATCATTCAATCGGTAGTAGCGACGGGCGGTGTGTACAAAGGGCAGGGACGTAATCAACGCGAGCTTATGACTCGCGCTTACTGGGAATTCCTCGTTCATGGGGAATAATTGCAAGCCCCAATCCCTAGCACGAAGGAGGTTCAGCGGGTTACCCGGGCCTTTCGG
>CAWVQO010000016.1:0-5000 GCA_963932275.1 Andrena praecox | reverse complement strand
GACTTAGGCGCCTTAACTCTGCGTTTGGTTCATCCCACAGCGCCAGTTCTGCTTACCAAAATTGGCCCACTTGGCACTCTGATTCAATTGTAATCTCGTGGCTTCATGATCCAAGCAAGCCAGAGATCTCACCCATTTAAAGTTTGAGAATAGGTTGAGGTCGTTTCGGCCCCAAGGCCTCTAATCATTCGCTTTACCAGATGAAACTCGCACACGTTCGCGTAGGAACGAGCGAGTGCCAGCTATCCTGAGGGAAACTTCGGAGGGAACCAGCTACTAGATGGTTCGATTAGTCTTTCGCCCCTATACCCAGTTCCGACGATCGATTTGCACGTCAGAATCGCTACGGACCTCCATCAGGGTTTCCCCTGACTTCGTCCTGACCAGGCATAGTTCACCATCTTTCGGGTCCCAACGTGTACGCTCTAGGTGCGCCTCTTCTCGCAATGAGAACGAGACGCCCCGGGAGTGCGAGGCCGCATCGTAACGCGGCCGATCCTCCCTCGGTCGACGCGAAGGTCGACCTTCACTTTCATTCCGCCTTTAGGTTTCTTTCTCCCAATGACTCGCGCACATGTTAGACTCCTTGGTCCGTGTTTCAAGACGGGTCCTGAGAGTACCCAAAGCAGTAGCGTCGCCGACCGGTAATTCGAAGCTTGGCCAGTCCAAGGACACCGCCTGCTAACAGCTGGCCAGGCCCGGGGACGGCACCAGGTCCGTGCCTCCGGGTAAGAACTGACCGGGCTTGCGGCGGGCCTGACGCACACACATTCGAAAATGGATTGGTTGCGGCCCGATACCGTCAGAGTACCGTCGCGCAGCCGGCCGGGCGGCCGAGGGTCTGTCGCGTGCTCTGGGAGCAACGAAACAGGCAACCGCTCGGGCCGTAGACCGACACGCAACGGGTCGCGACGTTCTACTAGGGGAGAAGTGCACGACTACGTGGCCGGAACATTCGCCGCCGGTGGTGTACCCTCGGTAATGGTACCACGAAGGTCCACACCCGGAGTATCGCGCACCGACGGGAGCCAGCCTCGTCGACGATGAATCTCCCCATTCGATCTTTTGGGTTTCTCAGGTTTACCCCTGAACGGTTTCACGTACTCTTGAACTCTCTCTTCAAAGTTCTTTTCAACTTTCCCTCACGGTACTTGTTCGCTATCGGTCTCGTGGTTGTATTTAGCCTTAGATGGAGTTTACCACCCACTTAGGGTTGCACTCTCAAGCAACCCGACTCTATGGAGAGATCCTCCCGAAACGCGTACCGGTCGCTACGGGCCTGGCACCCTCTGCGGGTAAGTGGCCCCATTCAAGATGGACTTGGACGCGGTGCGACGTCACGGGATAAACGGATCCTCCTGAACACTACAATTCCCTGCGGCGGAACCGCGGGATTCAGTGCTGGGCTAATTCCTGTTCGCTCGCCGCTACTAAGGAAATCCTTGTTAGTTTCTTTTCCTCCGCTTAGTAATATGCTTAAATTCAGCGGGTAATCTCGCCTACTCTGAGGTCGTCGTCAATCGTTTTATTATATATTTGTGCCACCAGAGAAAAATAGGCTGAGAGAGACCGTGAAATGAAGAGAAGATATTTTGGAGAAGCGCGCGCGCGCGCTGCCTCCGGAATTATAAAATCGTGCTCCCTCTTTTGGATATTATTGTACCTCGAACGGGTCTCCCGGCGGGAGTACGGGGTGTGCGCGTAGTGGCGGTATCATCCCCGTACACATCCCGGCTCGTAGCCCGACGACGACGGATCGATGTGGATCGATCTCGTTGTATTATATATCCAGAGGTGCCATCGCACGATTCCAGAGGAAAGGTGTCTTTTCGTCGCGCACCGTCGATTCGATCCGCGAGACACTCGCGGAACGAGCACCGGTTTTTACTTTAACGTCCGTCCGCTATATTAGCTTTGAGATTCCGCTGTCCCTCACGCCTCGAGCAGTGTGACTCGAGCAGAGGGAACCGCCGAAAAATAAGCTTTTCCGTGGACTGGACGACCGGTGAGACGCGCGGTGGTCTCGTACACGATCGACCAACAACGCGACAAAGACAATGCGGCGCGCGATCGGGGAGACTCGTTCTTCCATTCTACGAATGAAGAGTCTCTCCCTCTCTTGCGCATTTCGCGCGGCATCAGCGCCTCTCGGTTCGTCGAAAGTTCCAGAAATCGCTCAGCCGCGCCAAGGAGGATTCCGGGGGTACAGAAACGTTAAGAAAAGCGACGAGTGTGGAGCAATCTCTCTTCATCGGATGTTTGGCGCAAACACTCTTTTGTGTGTCGACGGAACGTGGCCATAGGGAGAAAATGAATAGGGCTAGGCGAGGACACGCGCAACTACGGGGAAATACATCGACCCGATATCCTGTTGACGCGTGGTTTATTTATCATCCCGCACAGCGCCTCTATTTTCTCATTGTACACCCTTGGATCTTCACGGCGTCCCGAAGAACGAGTGTGTGTTGCGCCCTCGGTGTTATATAGATTGACTGACAACACTTCTCTCACTTGTCAACGACGACCCTCCTCTTTATAAAATCCCTGGGGCCGCGTGAACCCGACGATATAGATCGATCGGCGCACGATATGCCGCGCACTGCTCTTTCCTCTCTTCTCTATCATCTCTCGCTGCTGCTCTCCCCTTTTCTCTTTGGTCTCTTTCTCAGGACAAATTTTTCATTTCAGGCGACGTCGGGAGCACGGTAAAAGATCTCGCGCGGAACGTGAAGGCAAATCTACACACACCCCGGTGCGAGCGGAGAGGCTGCTCTGTGTGTGATGATCCAGGGAGCGGTGCCAAGCACACGGGCGGTCGTTGTAAAACAACGACGCACGACGCCGTGAAAGCACGCACGCGAGTCCGCACGATCATTCTCATCACATTCGCCTCTCTCTGCTTCTCGCACGGGAGAGAGAGAGTACACGCTTCACGCGATTCTCACGCGAGCCGTGGCAAACACCGACGAACGGCCCAACTTTCGCTCGTACGTCGCGTATCTCGCGTGTACCATCGACCCGACTCCGAAACGCGTTACATCGTCGGAAACGCGAGACGGCGAGGATGATATTATATACGGAGAACCGACGCAAGCAGTCTTTTGTATGCGATAACGACCCTCAGCCAGGCGTGGTCCAGGAATTGTATCCGTGGACCGCAATGTGCGTTCGAAATGTCGATGTTCATGTGTCCTGCAGTTCACACGTTGACGCGCAATTAGCTGCGTTCTTCATCGACCCACGAGCCAAGTGATCCACCGTTCAGGGTAATCGTGTTATTAAATATGTTCGTTATATCTTTGTTCTCGGTTCGGATGAAGCCGAGGCCCGTGGCGCCTCCAACCAGCGCGCGAAGGAGGTCCGGGCGTCGCCAGCGTTGACGACACTGTGTGAGATTTGTGTCCAGGACGGGAACCGTCGAAGCGTAACGCGGAAACACCGCGCGACACGTCCGACGGCCGAGCGTACAAATTCATTTAAAAACCTTCGAGATACACGGATTACGAGAACCGTAAAATCGCGTACTCTGCGGGCGGGCCACCGCACGCGTCAGCGTCCTCCCCACACGCTCCCCCGAGAGCGGACGCACGGCCGGGGCTTCGATCGGTCCAATCGGACTTTCGCTATCGAAGCTTCACAGCCGGTCCTTTTTTGGCTATCGGGGCGCGATTAAGCGAGCGGTACCGGGGACGCACGTCCACGCGATGGATGTGCGAGCCGCCCTAGGTTACCCGCCGGGTCCTCTCCGAGGAGAGGGTCCGTCGTGTCACAGGACTTCTTTTCGGAGAGCGCGACCAAAACTGAGGAAGCGGGATGCGAGTGGAAGAAGCGTCGTGTCGAGAGAGAGAGATCGCGAAACGTCGCGAAGCACAGGAGGCTTCGACGGCGGCTCGTTCCTCTGCCCTCTCC
This sequence comes from Andrena praecox, assembly GCA_963932275.1. Taxonomy (NCBI): domain Eukaryota; kingdom Metazoa; phylum Arthropoda; class Insecta; order Hymenoptera; family Andrenidae; genus Andrena; species Andrena praecox. Next base: position 1,091 of record CAWVQO010000016.1, on the reverse strand, counting down.
TCTCTCGCGCGCTTTACTTAACCCCACTCGGGGCGCTTGCGGTGTGTTTTCATCCCTGTCTTGGGTCGCGAGTGACTCTCCTTTCTCGATACGAGCGTACACGCTCGCGCAGACACACGCGCAGACGGTAAGTATCGTGTGTACATAACACGGCGGCACACGCCTCCGATACGAGGTGAACGCGAATCGACGAGGCGGCGGATTACCGGAGGCACGATCGCAACGACGGGTCTTGTTTTGCTTCCCGATCCAGTTAACGACGGCCTCTCGAGAAACCTCGCGCGAGCGCACTCGTGATTGCGTTCGTATTATCGTCCCGTTCTCATAGAGGGGGCGCCGCGGTCTGGCGGTCTGGCGCGCTTCGGCTCTTTGCGCTTCACCGATGGCAGCGGACGGGAGCGTCGCGGTGAGAAACCAGGTTCTCCGTCCGTAGCGACCTCCGCGGCGTAAGCCGTGCCACGCGGTGCTATAATATATACAGAAATGCGTTCGCATTTCGTTTTTGGTATCTGTTTAAATGCATCCGCATTTAGTTTTTGGTATCTGTTTATAAATGCATTCGCATTTATATTAGTTTTTGCATAGTTACGATTCAAGCTTTTTGCTTTTTTGCTCTCTGAGCCTTGTTAATGATCCTTCCGCAGGTTCACCTACGGAAACCTTGTTACGACTTTTACTTCCTCTAAATGATCAAGTTTGGTCATCTTCCCGGCAACATCGGCAATGCCGAGACATTGCCGCGCACCAGTCCGAAGACCTCACTAAATCATTCAATCGGTAGTAGCGACGGGCGGTGTGTACAAAGGGCAGGGACGTAATCAACGCGAGCTTATGACTCGCGCTTACTGGGAATTCCTCGTTCATGGGGAATAATTGCAAGCCCCAATCCCTAGCACGAAGGAGGTTCAGCGGGTTACCCGGGCCTTTCGGCCAGGGAAAACACGCTGATTCCTTCAGTGTAGCGCGCGTGCGGCCCAGAACATCTAAGGGCATCACAGACCTGTTATTGCTCAATCTCGTGCGGCTAGAAGCCGCCTGTCCCTCTAAGAAGATTTGTTTGTACGTTGGTAGTAAAAACCCACCGACCGAAG
>CAWVQO010000015.1:0-18891 GCA_963932275.1 Andrena praecox | reverse complement strand
TTCCTACAACAAAAATACTCGACAAAATAAAAAAAAATCGAAGTTGGTTTCAAATAAATTTATTAAAATTTGACACTTCCAACTAAAATTTTTTTCACAATCCTAGAAATTGAAGTTATTTTCATCTAAATTTACTCAAATATAGATCCTACCAAAAAATACTCAACAAAATACAAAAAAATCGAAGTTGATTTCAAATAAATTTATTAAAATTTGTCACTTCCAACTAAAATTTTCTTCACAATCCAAAAAATGGTCGTTATTTTCATCTAAATTTACTCAAATATACATCCTACAACAAAAATACTCGACAGAATCCAAAAAAATCGAAGTTGGTTTCAAATAAATTTATTAAAATTTGAACCTTCCAACTAAAATTTTTTTCACAATCCTAAAAATTGAAGTTATTTTCATCTAAATTTACTCAAATATAGATCCTACCAAAAAATACTCAACAAAATCCAAAAAAAATCGAAGTTGATTTCAAATAAATTTATTAAAATTTCACACTTCCAACTAAAATTTTCTTCACAATCCAAAAAATGGTCGTTATTTTCATCTAAATTTACTCAAATATACATCCTACAACAAAAATACTCGACAAAATACAAAAAAATCGAAGTTGATTTCAAATAAATTTATTAAAATTTGACACTTCCAACTAAAATTTTCTTCACAATCCAAAAAATGGTCGTTATTTTCATCTAAATTTACTCAAATATACATCCTACAACAAAAAATACTCGACAATATCCAATAAAATCGAAGTTGATTTCAAATAAATTTATTAAAATTTGACACTTCCACCTAAAATTTTCTTCACAATCCAAAAAATGGTCGTTATTTTCATCTAAATTTAGTCAAATATACATCCTACAACAAAAATACTCGACAAAATCCAAAAAAATCGAAGTTGGTTTCAAATAAATTTATTAAAATTTGACACTTCCAACTAAAATTTTCTTCACAATCCAAAAAATGGTCGTTATTTTCATCTAAATTTACTCAAATATACATCCTACAACAAAAATACTCAACAAAATCCAAAAAAATCGAAGTTGGTTTCAAATAAATTTATTAATATTTGCCACTTCCAACTAAAATTTTTTTCACAATCCTAGAAATTGAAGTTATTTTCATCTAAATTTACTCAAATATACATCCTACACCAAAAATACTCGAACAAAATCCAAAAAAATCGAAGTTGGTTGCAAATAAATTTATTAAAATTTGACACTTCCAACTAAAATTTTTTTCACAATCCTAGAAATTGAAGTTATTTTCATCTAAATTTACTCAAATATACATCCTACACCAAAATACTCGACAAAATCCAAAAAAATCGAAGTTGGTTTCAAATAAATTTATTAAAATTTGACACTTCCAACTAAAATTTTTTTCACAATCCAAAAAATGGTCGTTATTTTCATCTAAATTTACTCAAATATACATCCTACAACAAAAATACTCGACAAAATCCAAAAAAATCGAAGTTGGTTTCAAATAAATTTATTAAAATTTGACACTTCCAACTAAATTTTTTTTCACAATCCTAGAAATTGAAGTTATTTTCATCTAAATTTACTCAAATATACATCCTACACCAAAATACTCGACAAAATCCAATAAAATCGAAGTTGGTTTCAAATAAATTTATTAAAATTTGACACTTCGAACTAACATTTTTTTCACAATCCTAAAAATTGAAGTTATTTTTCATCTAAATTTACTCAAATATACATCCTAAACCAAAAATACTCGACAAAATAAAAAAAAATCGAAGTTGGTTTCAAATAAATTTATTAAAATTTGACACTTCCAACTAAAATTTTTTTCACAATCCTAGAAATTGAAGTTATTTTCATCTAAATTTACTCATATATACATCCTACACCAAAATACTCGACAAAATCCAAAAAAATCGAAGTTGGTTTCAAATAAATTTATTAAAATTTGACACTTCCAAGTAAAATTTTTTTCACAATCCAAAAAATGGTCGTTATTTTCATCTAAATTTACTCAAATATACATCCTACAACAAAAATACTCGACAGAATCCAAAAAAAATCGAAGTTGGTTTCAAATAAATTTATTAAAATTTGACACTTCCAACTAAAATTTTTTTCACAATCCTAAAAATTGAAGTTATTTTCATCTAAATTTACTCAAATATAGATCCTACCAAAAAATACTCAACAAAATCCAAAAAAATCGAAGTTGATTTCAAATAAATTTATTAAAATTTGACACTTCCAACTAAAATTTTCTTCACAATCCAAAAAATGGTCGTTATTTTCATCTAAATTTACTCAAATATACATCCTACAACAAAAATACTCGACAAAATCCAAAAAAATCGAAGTTGATTTCAAATAAATTTATTAAAATTTGACGCTTCCAACTAAAATTTTCTTCACAATCCAAAAAATGGTCGTTATTTTCATCTAAATTTACTCAAATATACATCCTACAACAAAAATACTCAACAAAATCCAAAAAAATCGAAGTTGGTTTCAAATAAATTTATTAATATTTGACACACAACTAAAATTTTTTTCACAATCCTAGAAATTGAAGTTATTTTCATCTAAATTTACTCAAATATACATCCTACACCAAAAATACTCGACAAAATCCAAAAAAATCGAAGTTGGTTTCAAATAAATTTATTAAAATTTGACACTTCCAACTAAAATTTTTTTCACAATCCTAGAAATTGAAGTTATTTTCATCTAAATTTACTCAAATATACATCCTACACCAAAATACTCGACAAAATCCAAAAAAATCGAAGTTGGTTTCAAATAAATTTATTAAAATTTGACACTTCCAACTAAAATTTTTTTCACAATCCAAAAAATGGTCGTTATTTTCATCTAAATTTACTCAAATATACATCCTACAACAAAAATACTCGACAAAATCCAAAAAAATCGAAGTTGGTTTCAAATAAATTTATTAAAATTTGACACTTCCAACTAAAATTTTTTTCACAATCCTAGAAATTGAAGTTATTTTCATCTAAATTTACTCAAATATACATCCTACACCAAAATACTCGACAAAATCCAACAAAATCGAAGTTGGTTTCAAATAAATTTATTAAAATTTGACACTTCGAACTAACATTTTTTTCACAATCCTAAAAATTGAAAATTTTTTTAATTTTAATATCGACCGTATTGACTAAATTAATATGATTTCGGCGCAAGGTTCGGTCACTTAATACAGATTTAAAAAGTCGTTTTGCAACTATTCACTCGTCCATGAATTAAAGAGTTTCCGACGTTTCAGTCCAGATTTGGACCTTTATCAAGGAAAGATGTATGTATAAGAATATTGCGTGAACTATTAAATTTATTAGTCGGCGCGTTCCAATAGCAACGACCGACACTTGAGTCGGTTGGAAGATGACTGAAGTAAATACCGGGCAAACGACAAGCATCAGAAGGTGAAAACAAAGGCAAGGCAAAAACGAACCGTTGAAAATTACGTATGAGCGTTCGAATTTCGAAACTATACTGTTTATAAAAACCCAATCACTTTATTGAAAATATGTCATATGCTATGACATTTGATGTTAAATAGCAATATAATTTTACATAACTTTTAAGATATGTAAGACACCAACATAATCATAGTTGCAGAATTAATAAAGAACTACATCATAGACATTACTTTTTTAGTAATGTAGCGTAATATTCTTGTATCTTAGGTGTTTCATACCTAAGGTTAACGCTAGGATGTTTAATCATATGTAGTGTCTCTAAAAGAATTCTCTGATTTAGATTGATTTCTTTATCTATAATTTTTGCATTTTCAAAATCGAATCTGTGATCATACTCTAAAGAGTGCTTGGTTAGAGCGGTATGTTGTAAGGGAGACAAAAATATATTTCTTTTGTGTTCGTAAATTCGCCTTTCTAAATGTCTTGAGGTTTGACCGATATACACTTGATTGCATCCCATGCACGGAATTGAATAAATAACATTTGAAGCTTTTGACATAGGTAATTTGTCTTTGATTGAAGGAAACAAGTGCTTAGTGTAGAAAGGTATTTTAAAAATAGTGTGAATTCCGACTCTTCTGAATATTCTTTTAATGTCGTTTGAAATGTTATTACAAAAAGGTAAAACGACAGTGTTTTTCCAACTGATAGAACCTATTTCTTTGTTTCTTTCTTCCTTCCGTTTTTCCACCAATACTGGGTGGTAAACTTCAAAGATTCGTTCTTTAATAATTGTCGAAATCAGGTCTATAGGGTATCCGTTACGTTTTAACGTATTTTTCAAAAGGAGCAAATTATTTGGTCGGAATTCTGGTTCAGAGAGTAAAACAGCATGATCTATTAAACCTTTTATCAAACCTATTTTTTGCTGCATGGGATGAGCGGAGTGGAAATTAATGTATCTTCCCGACCATCTAGGTTTATGGTACCAATTTGTAATAAGTTTATTATTTGATCTGATAACTATTGTATCTAAAAAGTTAAGACTGGAGTCATTTTCAATTTCATGAGTGAATTGGAGTCTATCATGAAAACTGTTAAATGCATCCAGTAATGTTTGTAAATCCTCCAGTCTAAGACAAGTAATGATGTCATCAACATATCTCTTATAAAAAATAAGTTCAAAAGGTAACTTTGAGAGGGCAACGGACTCCAATCTTTCCATTACAATGTTGGCAATTACCGGGGAAATCGTTGAAAAATACGTTAAAACGTAACGGATACCCTATAGACCTGATTTCGACAATTATTAAAGAACGAATCTTTGAAGTTTACCACCCAGTATTGGTGGAAAAACGGAAGGAAGAAAGAAACAAAGAAATAGGTTCTATCAGTTGGAAAAACACTGTCGTTTTACCTTTTTGTAATAACATTTCAAACGACATTAAAAGAATATTCAGAAGAGTCGGAATTCACACTATTTTTAAAATACCTTTCTACACTAAGCACTTGTTTCCTTCAATCAAAGACAAATTACCTATGTCAAAAGCTTCAAATGTTATTTATTCAATTCCGTGCATGGGATGCAATCAAGTGTATATCGGTCAAACCTCAAGACATTTAGAAAGGCGAATTTACGAACACAAAAGAAATATATTTTTGTCTCCCTTACAACATACCGCTCTAACCAAGCACTCTTTAGAGTATGATCACAGATTCGATTTTGAAAATGCAAAAATTATAGATAAAGAAATCAATCTAAATCAGAGAATTCTTTTAGAGACACTACATATGATTAAACATCCTAGCGTTAACCTTAGGTATGAAACACCTAAGATACAAGAATATTACGCTACATTACTAAAAAAGTAATGTCTATGATGTAGTTCTTTATTAATTCTGCAACTATGATTATGTTGGTGTCTTACATATCTTAAAAGTTATGTAAAATTATATTGCTATTTAACATCAAATGTCATAGCATATGACATATTTTCAATAAAGTGATTGGGTTTTTATAAACAGTATAGTTTCGAAATTCGAACGCTCATACGTAATTTTCAACGGTTCGTTTTTGCCTTGCCTTTGTTTTCACCTTCTGATGCTTGTCGTTTGCCCGGTATTTACTTCAGTCATCTTCCAACCGGATCAAGTGTCGGTCGTTGCTATTGGAACGCGCCGACTAATAAATTTAATAGTTCACGCAATATTCTTATACATACATCTTTCCTTGATAAAGGTCCAAATCTGGACTGAAACGTCGGAAACTCTTTAATTCATGGACGAGTGAATAGTTGCAAAACGACTTTTTAAATCAGTATTAAGTGACCGAACCTTGCGCCGAAATCATATTAACCTAAAAATTGAAGTTATTTTCATCTAAATTTACTCAAATATACATCCTACAACAAAAATACTCGACAAAATCCAAAAAAATCGAAGTTGGTTTCAAATAAATTTATTAAAATTTGACACTTCCAACTTAAATTTTTTTCACAATCCTAGAAATTGAAGTTATTTTCATCTAATTTTACTCAAATATACATCCTACACCAAAATACTCGACAAAATCCAATAAAATCGAAGTTGGTTTCAAATAAATTTATTAAAATTTGACACTTCCAACTAAATTTTTTTTCGCAATCCTAGAAATTGAAGTTATTTTCATCTAAATTTACTCAAATATACATCCTACACCAAAAATACACGACAAAATAAAAAAAAATCGAAGTTGGTTTCAAATAAATTTATTAAAATTTGACACTTCCAACTAAAATTTTTATCACAATCCAAAAAATGGTCGTTATTTTCATCTAAATTTACTCAAATATACATCCTACACCAGAAATACTCGACAAAATAAAAAAAAATCGAAGTTGATTTCAAATAAATTTATTAAAATTTGACACTTCCACCTAAAATTTTCTTCACAATCCAAAAAATGGTCGTTATTTTCATCTAAATTTACTCAAATATACATCCTACAACAAAAATACTCGACAAAATCCAAAAAAATCGAAGTTGGTTTCAAATAAATTTATTAAAATTTGACACTTCCAACTAAAATTTTTTTCACAATCCTAGAAATTGAAGTTATTTTCATCTAAATTTACTCAAATATACATCCTACACCAAAATACTCGACAAAATCCAAAAAAATCGAAGTTGGTTTCAAATAAATTTATTAAAATTTGACACTTCCAACTAAAATTTTTTTCACAATCCAAAAAATGGTCGTTATTTTCATCTAAATTTACTCAAATATACATCCTACAACAAAAATACTCGACAAAATCCAAAAAAATCGAAGTTGGTTTCAAATAAATTTATTAAAATTTGACACTTCCAACTAAATTTTTTTTCACAATCCTAGAAATTGAAGTTATTTTCATCTAAATTTACTCAAATATACATCCTACACCAAAATACTCGACAAAATCCAATAAAATCGAAGTTGGTTTCAAATAAATTTATTAAAATTTGACACTTCGAACTAACATTTTTTTCACAATCCTAAAAATTGAAGTTATTTTCATCTAAATTTACTCAAATATACATCCTACACCAAAAATACTCGACAAAATAAAAAAAAATCGAAGTTGGTTTCAAATAAATTTATTAAAATTTGACACTTCCAACTAAAATTTTTTTCACAATCCTAGAAATTGAAGTTATTTTCATCTAAATTTACTCATATATACATCCTACACCAAAATACTCGACAAAATCCAAAAAAATCGAAGATGGTTTCAAATAAATTTATTAAAATTTGACACTTCCAACTAAAATTTTTTTCACAATCCTAGAAATTGAAGTTATATTTCATCTAAATTTACTCAAATATACATCCTACACCAAAAATACACGACAAAATAAAAAAAAATCGAAGTTGGTTTCAAATAAATTTATTAAAATTTGACACTTCCAACTAAAATTTTTTTCACAATCCTAGAAATTGAAGTTATTTTCATCTAAATTTACTCAAATATACATCCTACACCAAAATACTCAACAATATCCAAAAAAATCGAAGTTGGTTTCAAATAAATTTATTAAAATTTGACACTTCCAACTAAAATTTTTTTTCACAATCCTAAAAATTGAAGTTATTTTCATCTAAATTTACTCAAATATAGTTCCTACAACAAAAATACTCGACAAAATAAAAAAAAATCGAAGTTGGTTTCAAATAAATTTATTAAAATTTGACACTTCCAACTAAAATTTTTTTCACAATCCTAGAAATTGAAGTTATTTTCATCTAAATTTACTCAAATATAGATCCTACCAAAAAATACTCAACAAAATACAAAAAAATCGAAGTTGATTTCAAATAAATTTATTAAAATTTGTCACTTCCAACTAAAATTTTCTTCACAATCCAAAAAATGGTCGTTATTTTCATCTAAATTTACTCAAATATACATCCTACAACAAAAATACTCGACAGAATCCAAAAAAATCGAAGTTGGTTTCAAATAAATTTATTAAAATTTGAACCTTCCAACTAAAATTTTTTTCACAATCCTAAAAATTGAAGTTATTTTCATCTAAATTTACTCAAATATAGATCCTACCAAAAAATACTCAACAAAATCCAAAAAAATCGAAGTTGATTTCAAATAAATTTATTAAAATTTCACACTTCCAACTAAAATTTTCTGCACAATCCAAAAAATGGTCGTTATTTTCATCTAAATTTACTCAAATATACATCCTACAACAAAAATACTCGACAAAATACAAAAAAATCGAAGTTGATTTCAAATAAATTTATTAAAATTTGACACTTCCAACTAAAATTTTCTTCACAATCCAAAAAATGGTCGTTATTTTCATCTAAATTTACTCAAATATACATCCTACAACAAAAATACTCGACAATATCCAATAAAATCGAAGTTGATTTCAAATAAATTTATTAAAATTTGACACTTCCACCTAAAATTTTCTTCACAATCCAAAAAATGGTCGTTATTTTCATCTAAATTTAGTCAAATATACATCCTACAACAAAAATACTCGACAAAATCCAAAAAAATCGAAGTTGATTTCAAATAAATTTATTAAAATTTGACACTTCCAACTAAAATTTTCTTCACAATCCAAAAAATGGTCGTTATTTTCATCTAAATTTACTCAAATATACATCCTACAACAAAAATACTCAACAAAATCCAAAAAAATCGAAGTTGGTTTCAAATAAATTTATTAATATTTGACACTTCCAACTAAAATTTTTTTCACAATCCTAGAAATTGAAGTTATTTTCATCTAAATTTACTCAAATATACATCCTACACCAAAAATACTCGACAAAATCCAAAAAAATCGAAGTTGGTTGCAAATAAATTTATTAAAATTTGACACTTCCAACTAAAATTTTTTTCACAATCCTAGAAATTGAAGTTATTTTCATCTAAATTTACTCAAATATACATCCTACACCAAAATACTCGACAAAATCCAATAAAATCGAAGTTGGTTTCAAATAAATTTATTAAAATTTGACACTTCGAACTAACATTTTTTTCACAATCCTAGAAATTGAAGTTATTTTCATCTAAATTTACTCAAATATACATCCTAAACCAAAAATACTCGACAAAATAAAAAAAAATCGAAGTTGGTTTCAAATAAATTTATTAAAATTTGACACTTCCAACTAAAATTTTTTTCACAATCCTAGAAATTGAAGTTATTTTCATCTAAATTTACTCATATATACATCCTACACCAAAATACTCGACAAAATCCAAAAAAATCGAAGTTGGTTTCAAATAAATTTATTAAAATTTGACACTTCCAAGTAAAATTTTTTTCACAATCCAAAAAATGGTCGTTATTTTCATCTAAATTTACTCAAATATACATCCTACAACAAAAATACTCGACAGAATCCAAAAAAATCGAAGTTGGTTTCAAATAAATTTATTAAAATTTGACACTTCCAACTAAAATTTTTTTCACAATCCTAAAAATTGAAGTTATTTTCATCTAAATTTACTCAAATATAGATCCTACCAAAAAATACTCAACAAAATCCAAAAAAATCGAAGTTGATTTCAAATAAATTTATTAAAATTTCACACTTCCAACTAAAATTTTCTTCACAATCCAAAAAATGGTCGTTATTTTCATCTAAATTTACTCAAATATACATCCTACAACAAAAATACTCGACAAAATACAAAAAAATCGAAGTTGATTTCAAATAAATTTATTAAAATTTGACACTTCCAACTAAAATTTTCTTCACAATCCAAAAAATGGTCGTTATTTTCATCTAAATTTACTCAAATATACATCCTACAACAAAAATACTCGACAATATCCAATAAAATCGAAGTTGATTTCAAATAAATTTATTAAAATTTGACACTTCCACCTAAAATTTTCTTCACAATCCAAAAAATGGTCGTTATTTTCATCTAAATTTAGTCGAATATACATCCTACAACAAAAATACTCGACAAAATCCAAAAAAATCGAAGTTGATTTCAAATAAATTTATTAAAATTTGACACTTCCAACTAAAATTTTCTTCACAATCCAAAAAATGGTCGTTATTTTCATCTAAATTTACTCAAATATACATCCTACAACAAAAATACTCAACAAAATCCAAAAAAATCGAAGTTGGTTTCAAATAAATTTATTAATATTTGACACTTCCAACTAAAATTTTTTTCACAATCCTAGAAATTGAAGTTATTTTCATCTAAATTTACTCAAATATACATCCTACACCAAAAATACTCGACAAAATCCAAAAAAATCGAAGTTGGTTGCAAATAAATTTATTAAAATTTGACACTTCCAACTAAAATTTTTTTCACAATCCTAGAAATTGAAGTTATTTTCATCTAAATTTACTCAAATATACATCCTACACCAAAATACTCGACAAAATCCAAAAAAATCGAAGTTGGTTTCAAATAAATTTATTAAAATTTGACACTTCCAACTAAAATTTTTTTCACAATCCAAAAAATGGTCGTTATTTTCATCTAAATTTACTCAAATATACATCCTACAACAAAAATACTCGACAAAATCCAAAAAAATCGAAGTTGGTTTCAAATAAATTTATTAAAATTTGACACTTCCAACTAAAATTTTTTTCACAATCCTAGAAATTGAAGTTATTTTCATCTAAATTTACTCAAATATACATCCTACACCAAAATACTCGACAAAATCCAATAAAATCGAAGTTGGTTTCAAATAAATTTATTAAAATTTGACACTTCGAACTAACATTTTTTTCACAATCCTAAAAATTGAAGTTATTTTCATCTAAATTTACTCAAATATACATCCTAAACCAAAAATACTCGACAAAATAAAAAAAAATCGAAGTTGGTTTCAAATAAATTTATTAAAATTTGACACTTCCAACTAAAATTTTTTTCACAATCCTAGAAATTGAAGTTATTTTCATCTAAATTTACTCATATATACATCCTACACCAAAATACTCGACAAAATCCAAAAAAATCGAAGTTGGTTTCAAATAAATTTATTAAAATTTGACACTTCCAAGTAAAATTTTTTTCACAATCCAAAAAATGGTCGTTATTTTCATCTAAATTTACTCAAATATACATCCTACAACAAAAATACTCGACAAAATCCAAAAAAATCGAAGTTGGTTTCAAATAAATTTATTAAAATTTGACACTTCCAACTAAAATTTTTTTCACAATCCTAGAAATTGAAGTTATTTTCATCTAAATTTACTCAAATATACATCCTACAACAAAAATACTCGACAAAATCCAAAAAAATCGAAGTTGGTTTCAAATAAATTTATTAAAATTTGACACTTCCAACTAAATTTTTTTTCACAATCCTAGAAATTGAAGTTATTTTCATCTAAATTTACTCAAATATAGATCCTACCAAAAAATACTCAACAAAATACAAAAAAATCGAAGTTGATTTCAAATAAATTTATTAAAATTTGACACTTCCAACTAAAATTTTCTTCACAATCCAAAAAATGGTCGTTATTTTCATCTAAATTTACTCAAATATACATCCTAAAACAAAAATACTCGACAGAATCCAAAAAAATCGAAGTTGGTTTCAAATAAATTTATTAAAATTTGACACTTCCAACTAAAATTTTTTTCACAATCCTAGAAATTGAAGTTATTTTCATCTAAATTTACTCAAATATACATCCTACACCAAAAATACTCGACAAAATCCAAAAAAATCGAAGTTGGTTGCAAATAAATTTATTAAAATTTGACACTTCCAACTAAAATTTTTTTCACAATCCTAGAAATTGAAGTTATTTTCATCTAAATTTACTCAAATATACATCCTACACCAAAAATACTCGACAAAATAAAAAAAAATCGAAGTTGGTTTCAAATAAATTTATTAAAATTTGACACTTCCAACTAAAATTTTTTTCACAATCCTAGAAATTGAAGTTATTTTCATCTAAATTTACTCATATATACATCCTACACCAAAATACTCGACAAAATCCAAAAAAATCGAAGTTGGTTTCAAATAAATTTATTAAAATTTGACACTTCCAAGTAAAATTTTTTTCACAATCCAAAAAATGGTCGTTATTTTCATCTAAATTTACTCAAATATACATCCTACAACAAAAATACTCGACAGAATCCAAAAAAATCGAAGTTGGTTTCAAATAAATTTATTAAAATTTGACACTTCCAACTAAAATTTTTTTCACAATCCTAAAAATTGAAGTTATTTTCATCTAAATTTACTCAAATATAGATCCTACCAAAAAATACTCAACAAAATCCAAAAAAATCGAAGTTGATTTCAAATAAATTTATTAAAATTTCACACTTCCAACTAAAATTTTCTTCACAATCCAAAAAATGGTCGTTATTTTCATCTAAATTTACTCAAATATACATCCTACAACAAAAATACTCGACAAAATACAAAAAAATCGAAGTTGATTTCAAATAAATTTATTAAAATTTGACACTTCCAACTAAAATTTTCTTCACAATCCAAAAAATGGTCGTTATTTTCATCTAAATTTACTCAAATATACATCCTACAACAAAAATACTCGACAATATCCAATAAAATCGAAGTTGATTTCAAATAAATTTATTAAAATTTGACACTTCCACCTAAAATTTTCTTCACAATCCAAAAAATGGTCGTTATTTTCATCTAAATTTAGTCGAATATACATCCTACAACAAAAATACTCGACAAAATCCAAAAAAATCGAAGTTGATTTCAAATAAATTTATTAAAATTTGACACTTCCAACTAAAATTTTCTTCACAATCCAAAAAATGGTCGTTATTTTCATCTAAATTTACTCAAATATACATCCTACAACAAAAATACTCAACAAAATCCAAAAAAATCGAAGTTGGTTTCAAATAAATTTATTAATATTTGACACTTCCAACTAAAATTTTTTTCACAATCCTAGAAATTGAAGTTATTTTCATCTAAATTTACTCAAATATACATCCTACACCAAAAATACTCGACAAAATCCAAAAAAATCGAAGTTGGTTGCAAATAAATTTATTAAAATTTGACACTTCCAACTAAAATTTTTTTCACAATCCTAGAAATTGAAGTTATTTTCATCTAAATTTACTCAAATATACATCCTACAACAAAAATACTCGACAAAATACAAAAAAATCGAAGTTGATTTCAAATAAATTTATTAAAATTTGACACTTCCAACTAAAATTTTCTTCACAATCCAAAAAATGGTCGTTATTTTCATCTAAATTTACTCAAATATACATCCTACAACAAAAATACTCGACAATATCCAATAAAATCGAAGTTGATTTCAAATAAATTTATTAAAATTTGACACTTCCACCTAAAATTTTCTTCACAATCCAAAAAATGGTCGTTATTTTCATCTAAATTTAGTCAAATATACATCCTACAACAAAAATACTCGACAAAATCCAAAAAAATCGAAGTTGATTTCAAATAAATTTATTAAAATTTGACACTTCCAACTAAAATTTTCTTCACAATCCAAAAAATGGTCGTTATTTTCATCTAAATTTACTCAAATATACATCCTACAACAAAAATACTCAACAAAATCCAAAAAAATCGAAGTTGGTTTCAAATAAATTTATTAATATTTGACACTTCCAACTAAAATTTTTTTCACAATCCTAGAAATTGAAGTTATTTTCATCTAAATTTACTCAAATATACATCCTACACCAAAAAGACTCGACAAAATCCAAAAAAATCGAAGTTGGTTGCAAATAAATTTATTAAAATTTGACACTTCCAACTAAAATTTTTTTCACAATCCTAGAAATTGAAGTTATTTTCATCTAAATTTACTCAAATATACATCCTACACCAAAATACTCGGCAAAATCCAATAAAATCGAAGTTGGTTTCAAATAAATTTATTAAAATTTGACACTTCGAACTAACATTTTTTTCACAATCCTAGAAATTGAAGTTATTTTCATCTAAATTTACTCAAATATACATCCTAAACCAAAAATACTCGACAAAATAAAAAAAAATCGAAGTTGGTTTCAAATAAATTTATTAAAATTTGACACTTCCAACTAAAATTTTTTTCACAATCCTAGAAATTGAAGTTATTTTCATCTAAATTTACTCATATATACATCCTACACCAAAATACTCGACAAAATCCAAAAAAATCGAAGTTGGTTTCAAATAAATTTATTAAAATTTGACACTTCCAAGTAAAATTTTTTTCACAATCCAAAAAATGGTCGTTATTTTCATCTAAATTTACTCAAATATACATCCTACAACAAAAATACTCGACAGAATCCAAAAAAATCGAAGTTGGTTTCAAATAAATTTATTAAAATTTGACACTTCCAACTAAAATTTTTTTCACAATCCTAAAAATTGAAGTTATTTTCATCTAAATTTACTCAAATATAGATCCTACCAAAAAATACTCAACAAAATCCAAAAAAATCGAAGTTGATTTCAAATAAATTTATTAAAATTTCACACTTCCAACTAAAATTTTCTTCACAATCCAAAAAATGGTCGTTATTTTCATCTAAATTTACTCAAATATACATCCTACAACAAAAATACTCGACAAAATACAAAAAAATCGAAGTTGATTTCAAATAAATTTATTAAAATTTGACACTTCCAACTAAAATTTTCTTCACAATCCAAAAAATGGTCGTTATTTTCATCTAAATTTACTCAAATATACATCCTACAACAAAAATACTCGACAATATCCAATAAAATCGAAGTTGATTTCAAATAAATTTATTAAAATTTGACACTTCCACCTAAAATTTTCTTCACAATCCAAAAAATGGTCGTTATTTTCATCTAAATTTAGTCGAATATACATCCTACAACAAAAATACTCGACAAAATCCAAAAAAATCGAAGTTGATTTCAAATAAATTTATTAAAATTTGACACTTCCAACTAAAATTTTCTTCACAATCCAAAAAATGGTCGTTATTTTCATCTAAATTTACTCAAATATACATCCTACAACAAAAATACTCAACAAAATCCAAAAAAATCGAAGTTGGTTTCAAATAAATTTATTAATATTTGACACTTCCAACTAAAATTTTTTTCACAATCCTAGAAATTGAAGTTATTTTCATCTAAATTTACTCAAATATACATCCTACACCAAAAATACTCGACAAAATCCAAAAAAATCGAAGTTGGTTGCAAATAAATTTATTAAAATTTGACACTTCCAACTAAAATTTTTTTCACAATCCTAGAAATTGAAGTTATTTTCATCTAAATTTACTCAAATATACATCCTACACCAAAATACTCGACAAAATCCAAAAAAATCGAAGTTGGTTTCAAATAAATTTATTAAAATTTGACACTTCCAACTAAAATTTTTTTCACAATCCAAAAAATGGTCGTTATTTTCATCTAAATTTACTCAAATATACATCCTACAACAAAAATACTCGACAAAATCCAAAAAAATCGAAGTTGGTTTCAAATAAATTTATTAAAATTTGACACTTCCAACTAAAATTTTTTTCACAATCCTAGAAATTGAAGTTATTTTCATCTAAATTTACTCAAATATACATCCTACAACAAAAATACTCGACAAAATCCAAAAAAATCGAAGTTGGTTTCAAATAAATTTATTAAAATTTGACACTTCCAACTAAATTTTTTTTCACAATCCTAGAAATTGAAGTTATTTTCATCTAAATTTACTCAAATATAGATCCTACCAAAAAATACTCAACAAAATACAAAAAAATCGAAGTTGATTTCAAATAAATTTATTAAAATTTGACACTTCCAACTAAAATTTTCTTCACAATCCAAAAAATGGTCGTTATTTTCATCTAAATTTACTCAAATATACATCCTAAAACAAAAATACTCGACAGAATCCAAAAAAATCGAAGTTGGTTTCAAATAAATTTATTAAAATTTGACACTTCCAACTAAAATTTTTTTCACAATCCTAAAAATTGAAGTTATTTTCATCTAAATTTACTCAAATATAGATCCTACCAAAAAATACTCAACAAAATCCAAAAAAATCGAAGTTGATTTCAAATAAATTTATTAAAATTTGACACTTCCAACTAAATTTTTTTTCACAATCCTAGAAATTGAAGTTATTTTCATCTAAATTTACTCAAATATACATCCTACACCAAAATACTCGACAAAATCCAAAAAAATCGAAGTTGGTTTCAAATAAATTTATTAAAATTTGACACTTCCAACTAAAATTTTTTTCACAATCCTAGAAATTGAAGTTATTTTCATCTAAATTTACTCAAATATACATCCTACACCAAAATACTCGACAAAATCCAATAAAATCGAAGTTGGTTTCAAATAAATTTATTAAAATTTGACACTTCGAACTAACATTTTTTTCACCATCCTAAAAATTGAAGTTATTTTTATCTAAATTTACTCAAATATACATCCTACAACAAAAATACTCGACAAAATCCAAAAAAATCGAAGTTGGTTCCAAATAAATTTATTAAAATTTGACACTTCCAACTAAAATTTTTTTCACAATCCTAAAAATTGAAGTTATTTTCATCTAAATTTACTCAAATATAGATCCTACCAAAAAATACTCGACAAAATCCAAAAAAATCGAAGTTGGTTTCAAATAAATTTATTAAAATTTGACACTTCCAACTAAAATTTTTTTCACAATCCAAAAAATTGAAGTTATTTTTATCTAAATTTACTCAAATATAGATCCTACAACAAAAATACTCAACAAAATAAAAAAAAATCGAAGTTGATTTCAAATAAATTTATTAAAATTTGGCACTTCCAACTAAAATTTTTTTTCACAATCCAAAAAATTGAAGTTATTTTCATCTGAATTTACTCAAATATACATCCTACACCAAAAATACTCGACAAAATCCAAAAAAATCGAAGTTGATTTCAAATAAATTTATTAAAATTTGACACTTCCAACTAAAATTTTCTTCACAATCCAA
Source organism: Andrena praecox (assembly GCA_963932275.1). Classification (NCBI taxonomy): domain Eukaryota; kingdom Metazoa; phylum Arthropoda; class Insecta; order Hymenoptera; family Andrenidae; genus Andrena; species Andrena praecox. Next base: position 1,941 of record CAWVQO010000015.1, on the reverse strand, counting down.
AAAATGGTCGTTAGTTTCATCTAAATTTACTCAAATATACATCCTACAACAAAAATACTCGACAAAATCCAAAAAAATCGAAGTTGGTTTCAAATAAATTTATTAAAATTTGACACTTCCCACTTAAATTTTTTTCACAATCCTAGAAATTGAAGTTATTTTCATCTAATTTTACTCAAATATACATCCTACACCAAAATACTCGACAAAATCCAATAAAATCGAAGTTGGTTTCAAATAAATTTATTAAAATTTGACACTTCGAACTAACATTTTTTTCACAATCCTAAAAATTGAAGTTATTTTCATCTAAATTTACTCAAATATACATCCTACACCAAAAATACTCGACAAAATCCAAAAAAATCGAAGTTGGTTTCAAATAAATTTATTAAAATTTGACACTTCCAACTAAAATTTTTTTCACAATCCTAAAAATTGAAGTTATTTTCATCTAAATTTACTCAAATATAGATCCTACCAAAAAATACTCAACAAAATCCAAAAAAATCGAAGTTGATTTCAAATAAATTTATTAAAATTTGACACTTCCAACTAAAATTTTCTTCACAATCCAAAAAATGGTCGTTATTTTCATCTAAATTTACTCAAATATACATCCTACAACAAAAATACTCGACAAAATCCAAAAAAATCGAAGTTGATTTCAAATAAATTTATTAAAATTTGACACTTCCAACTAAAATTTTCTTCACAATCCAAAAAATGGTCGTTATTTTCATCTAAATTTACTCAAATATACATCCTACAACAAAAATACTCGACAAAATCCAAAAAAATCGAAGTTGATTTCAAGTAAATTTATTAAAATTTGACGATTCCAACTAAAATTTTCTTCACAATCCAAAAAATGGTCGTTATTTTCATCTAAATTTACTCAAATATACATCCTACAACAAAAATACTCAACAAAATCCAAAAAAATCGAAGTTGGTTTCAAATAAATTTATTAATATTTGACACACAACTAAAATTTTTTTCACAATCCTAGAAATTGAAGTTATTTTCATCTAAATTTACTCAAATATACATCCTACACCAAAAATACTCGACAAAATCAAAAAAAATCGAAGTTGGTTTCAAATAAATTTATTAAAATTTGACACTTCCAACTAAAATTTTTTTCACAATCCTAGAAATTGAAGTTATTTTCATCTAAATTTACTCAAATATACATCCTACACCAAAATACTCGACAAAATCCAAAAAAATCGAAGTTGGTTTCAAATAAATTTATTAAAATTTGACACTTCCAACTAAAATTTTTTTCACAATCCTAGAAATTGAAGTTATTTTCATCTAAATTTACTCAAATATACATCCTACACCAAAATACTCGACAAAATCCAATAAAATCGAAGTTGGTTTCAAATAAATTTATTAAAATTTGACACTTCGAACTAACATTTTTTTCACCATCCTAAAAATTGAAGTTATTTTTATCTAAATTTACTCAAATATACATCCTACAACAAAAATACTCGACAAAATCCAAAAAAATCGAAGTTGGTTTCAAATAAATTTATTAAAATTTGACACTTCCAACTAAAATTTTTTTCACAATCCTAAAAATTGAAGTTATTTTCATCTAAATTTACTCAAATATAGATCCTACCAAAAAATACTCGACAAAATCCAAAAAAATCGAAGTTGGTTTCAAATAAATTTATTAAAATTTGACACTTCCAACTAAAATTTTTTTCACAATCCAAAAAATTGAAGTTATTTTTATCTAAATTTACTCAAATATAGATCCTACAACAAAAATACTCAACAAAATAAAAAAAAATCGAAGTTGATTTCAAATAAATTTATTAAAATTTGGCACTTCCAACTAAAATTTTTTTTCACAATCCAAAAAATTGAAGTTATTTTCATCTGAATTTACTCAAATATACATCCTACAACCAAAAAATACTC